>JAIUCT010000022.1:3964608-4022522 GCA_021307375.1 Tetraneura akinire | reverse complement strand
ATAATAATAATAATAATAATAATAATAATAATAATAATAATAATAATAATAATAATAATAATAATAATAATAATAATAATTAATATAATATGTGAAATTCCAAATATCCCATTTTTATAAAATGTATATTAGTATCAATTTGGTACCTATTTAAAGGGTTACCATATTGTTACCTAATCTAGCAAATTAGGTACGCGGTTTTCAATAAAAAAAAAAAATAGGTATGTATTTGAGATTAAGTAGTTTAATAGAAATATTTGATTCTAATGGTCGTGTGCACAAAGTAAGTAAGGTGTACGAAGAAAAAAAGATCAACGAAAAAGCGAAAGTCCTGCAGCACGTCGAAAAAAAGCAAAGTAGCACTACGGCAAATAGTTATATCTGTTCGTTCAACGGCGTAGGCAAAACGGAACATGCAAAGCACGAACAGAATTCGCGTGGACACCCGGCGTCGACGAATAATTATATCAACAAAGAAGCAGTCACAACAATTTTTAATTATTATTATAATGTAGAATAAAATAAGGACACTCCGTGCACTATAACTTTTTTTTTTATAAATAGTTCGTGATTACTGATTACATTTAAAAAAAAGGTACATTAAATAGTGTCCACCATCGTTCCTTGGCAACCACATTTTAATATATTAATAAAGTCAGAGGCGTTCCGAAGCTTCTCTATTTGGGGGGGTATCAGTTTGAAAAATTGCCGACTATGAGAATTCTGATTCCGAATTTATTAAATTACTAAATAACTAACGCTATCTTCTAGGAGTAGGATTGTCAATAATAAATAAATAAAATCAATAGTATTCAAAAATTGATTATACCATAAATTAATTATTATATCATTTTTTCAATACTAATGAACGTATTATCCAACTTGAAAAATTGTATCATACACATATATGGCGACACCATGCAGTGTAGGGTTAATAAGTATTAAGTTTTGTACATAATCCAGAAAATAAAAAAAAATATTAAAAAAAAAAAGATTAGCTGATACTCCTGCCGCACAGGATAATGATAAACCATTGCATTCGAAAAAACGATTCTGAGCGAAGTTCAGTCAGATTATAATTTTCGTTTGAACTACAAATATCAACTTAAAAGAGCTATAAAAAAAAAATTGTGACTTGGGATTTTTATAATATTTTAGTATGATGTTAAGTAATATGTAAGTATACTTCAGTAAAATTTTCAGACCAAAATACCCAAAATTGACCATTTTATCACACATTATATACGTAAAAACGTGAATTTTACGAAATATTCAGTTCTATATTTAGTAAAAAAATTTAAAAAACGGTTCCAAAATTTTACCAAATATATATCATAGCTATGTGAACACCCAAAAAAAATTTCAGGTCTCTATCTTAAAAATTGCCTGAGTTATCGTGAAATATATAAATCGAATTCGTCGAAATTTCATTTTTCGCGAAAAATGCTGTTTTTTCGTCATTTTTTCGCCGTTTTTTCTACCGCATAGCGTCAATTTTGAGAAATTCAAAAAATGACCTAAGTACCAAGTACATCCACTTTGCTACCGGAAACATACCCTATTCGTGAAAATCGGAGCATTAATTCGGGTAGTATTTTTGTACACAGACATAAAAAAAAAAAAAAATAATAATCACACATCATTGTAAAACCAATACATTCTTCGCTTCGCTCAGAATCTAAAAATATTATTAAAGTTAGTATTGGATAATATTAATTACATTCTTATTAAACAAAATACAAAAACTGCAAACCAAATTATCGCCAATCACTAACGTAAAAGGTAAAATAATACATAAACACAATAACGTTACAATAAGATTACAATAAATACAAATTTCATATTATACGGTACACCACATATTATAAATTTATAACACAAATCTAACAACTAACGCACATAGACACATAGTACACACTCGGTCGTGTAAGTATATAAACTTGATTGGGCGGTTAGAGGGAAATATAGATTAGGTCGTTGATGCATAATGCGGATATTTTTAGAATATTCACGATTATTTTAAACCATACCTAACAGCGGTATTACCATAATAAAGTAAGGACTAAAGAGGTATATTAGCAACACAGTGATACGCATATTTGCCATTTATAGTCTTTGCTATTCTCTATGTCTACATAAATAGTTTATAGTTATAACGCTATAAATAATACCTATAATCGCTAAAAGCGACGATGATTTTATAATTGAAATAAAAGTAACATTTTGCCGACTATGTCAAATTTTTTGCCAAATTTGCGTTTTGCCGACTGAGATAAACTACTTGGGGGGGTAGACACCCCCCCTACCCCCCGTTCGGAACGCCCCTGAATAAAGTAGGTACTTTATTACCTATAACCACTAAATAGTTTATTTTACCCACATTTCTATAATATTATATTGAATAGACCAGTGCCGTATTTCCCAGTAAACACTATAAGCACATGCTTACAGCGGCAAATTTTTTGAGGCGGCAAATTTTGAATATTTACAATTTTATTAATTCACAAACTATGATTTAGAGGACTCATTTTATTATGAATGCCTTCATTTTCGATCATATATTTTGACTCAGAGTGTTAATGATAATAATCTTGGAATTGTAGAGATATCGCTACTTCTCCGTCAAAAAAATTTACAATCTATTTTTCCAAATATTGATATCGCCCTACGTATGCTTTTATGCATGGCAATAACTTAGTGGCGTCATTTCAATTTTTTTTTTTTAATACGCATGGCGAATAGAACAGGCCACTTAGTTTATCCAGAATTTTTAACACAACAAAAATAAAGTATTTTCAAACAATAACAATAATTCTACTAACCCATCTAATAGTCGGTGTATTTTATTTACATTAAATAAATCATAACTAATCAAAACTTAATCATAACCTAACTAAAAATTTTTCTTTAATAAAATTTTGGATAGTTAATTTCATGTTGATTGTTCTTAAGCCAAAATATGTTATCAGTTAGGTCACAAGCCACTACCAATTATTCAGGCCAATTAATTTTTAAACCGGGCCAAATTACTACAATATTGGATTTTAAATACGCAAATGTACCCTGCGCGGTCCAAATGACGCCACTGCAATAACTAATTGTTCTGCTCAAAGATCATTTTCTACCTTAAAACGAGTAAAAAATTATTTGAGAGGAAGTATGGAGGAAGAAAAATTGAATTCTTTAATTTATTATCAATTGAATCAGAACTCGTAAACAATATAGATTTTGATGATGTCGTAAATGATTTTGCTAATCAAAAGGCACGAAGAAAGCCAATTGCATATTAATTTAATTTAATTTATACTTAAGTAATTTTTTTTTTAAATATTTTTTTATATTATATTATTATTATAAAGTTTATATTATTATAAAATTAATTAATTTATTAAAAATAAATATATTTATATTATAAAAAAAATGTATATCCTAAACCTAAGTATAAAAAGGCGGCCATTTTATATAGTGCCTACAGCGGCATTGTGGTTAAATCCGGCACTGGAATAGACATATTATTTTGGTTACCAAAATATAGTTAAATGTGTTAAATATTATCGAACTAAGAAAATAAATGTAAAATTACAGGTTTTTTCAAATAAAATCAACCCTTATTTATGTATATATATTTATATATAAATCTAATTTTTACATTAATATATGTAATATTATATATATTTAATAATGGTAATTCATATTTTTATTATTTTATAATAATAATAATAAAATAGAATTTTTAACAATTTTCTTAATTTAGATTTTAAAAATATAATATGGTATTATATTAATTGTATAAGATACCTGTAAAAGTAAATAAGTATAATCATAAATTATAATATATATATATATATATATATAATTTATTTATATATCTCTTAATTTTTAACTGAAACTTATAATTTATATTAATTAGTAATGGTATAAATACATTATATTAATTTGTACTTTATACGTCATAATATCTATTAATTAAAAAGTTGTATTTCCTATATTATAATATAATATAACCTATAGGTACTACGCAGTATATTATAAAATCAATGGTACTAGTGTACTTCTAATGCGTATATCTAGTTCTAGTATCTACTACTAAATATATAATATTACGTAGGTACAAGGTACTACACAATTAAAACTATAAATTAACCATTTATTTTGATCTTTCAATGAGATATTTTATGTAAATATACGATGTATAAGACATATTGTAATTGAAAATATTATTATTATATATGTATAATTGTATAAACGAAAAAGTTGTTTCTAATACGCAATATTAAAACGTATAATTTATTGATAAATCATATATTATTATATCGATAAATTCTACATATTATGAGTTTTACTGGTATTCGTATACTATTACATAGCACGTAATATATATATATATATATATATATACGATAATATATACCTATAACCTTCATAGGCCTATTCATAAGCCAATTAGGCCATAAGTATACGTACATTATCATAGTATTATGATAATATTGAAAATGTTTTACATAGATTATTTAGATTCAATTATAAATTTACATATTTTCGTATACTTGTTCATTGATATATAAAAATAAATTTTCAATTTGCCAATTAGTTTTAATGTTTTAAATATATTCATATATTATAAATAATATAATATATAATGATCTAATAGAGCAGGTTTTTTCCTTTTTCTAATAGAGTGAGATACCTTATAATTTATATTATAACAACATAAATATTATGATTTTTCGTTCTAATCGATGAATGCCTAAAAAAAATAATATGCAATATTTATTTAAAATAGAAATTTAATTTAAATATAAATCTAATAAAGAATAATAATTTATATACCGCCTATATTTATATCTCTAATCTATTTAATATATGTACCTATATATTATAGATAAAAGCTCTATTTTTAATTTATATAGGTAACGAGGTAATATATTAATGTATGATAAACTCAGATCTCTATTTCTAGAAAATACTACATAATATTATATACAATATACTACCTATATATAATATATTTGATAGAATATAATATAATTTTGATATAGTTGATCGTATTATGTTACAAAATATTTTAAAATTCTAAACTTAATTTATTATGTATAAATAACAGAATTAAATATAGCATTTTTATAACTATAGTTACTTTTTAGTAACTTTATAACGCATTACATCTCAGCAACGTTAAAAAAAATCATCAAGTTTATTATGTAAATAACAGGATATGGGTCTGATACGTTTGCCCGACAATATATTTTACATATTTTTACTGTACGTAATATTAATATATAATCTATATGTAATATATAATAATGTATACCCATCATAGGCGTGCGCAGATTTCAAATTCAGAGGCAGCAGAAAATAAGTTCTGCCCATTTTTTGAAGAATCCAGCCCATAATTTCATTTATTTTATAGTTAATTTTAACTATCACGTTTATTTATATTTAAATAAACGTGATAGTTAAAAACACATGTAAAATCATTACCCACATTATCCACAAGTCAATACTTAAACTATAAATATCACAATTATATTTATAAAAATATTTCATTGATTTAAACGAATTTTTTTACAAACCTAATGTAATTTAAGTATGAAAATTTAATTTATCAATGATGAAATTCAATAATTAGCAGTCTAAAAAAATATTTTCAGGGGCAGCATTTGCTGTAGCATCTGCTACCCGCTACCCTCGTACGCACGCCTATGAATGTACCTCTATGTATGTGTATGTAATAGTGTAGTAATAATGAAATATAATGTTTTTATTATTAATTTTTGACACGCATTTATAATATTATATTATAATATTTTATTGAAATTTTAAATAATTTTTGACAAAAATTTATTTATAATATAACTTGATATTGTTGGGCATGTGTAGTATCGGGCAAATTTATTGTCGGGCAATTGAATATCGGGAAAAAGTACTGATCCCGAGGATAATATTATGTAAAGTTATAATGTAATTTATTGTTTTACAGTTTTACACATAAAATATCACTATACAATACACATACGACATACTCGACACTCGTATATCAATATGTCAATATATATTTTAATTATTAATAAGTAAAAAATCATATTTTAATCATATTAATTAATAATATTTAATTAATTAATTTTAAATCATTATGAATTAATAAAATCGGTTTTTCTTGAATTGCCCAATAAGGCAATAACAGAAATAAAATTGTGTTTAATATAAGATATAACATAATGGCAATATTATAGAGTAGATCTTTCAAATGCTAAGAGTAGTTTTTATAAATGTATTATATAATAATATAAAAACAAATTAAATGGAAAAATAAATTTTCTGGTAAAACTATATATATAATACCGTATGAATCCCAGGACTACGTCATGTATAGGTAAAGTAAATTCATGCTAATATAAGTATACTTACTATTTTATGTAAAAAAAAAAAAATAATAATAATAATACGATTGAGAGTTTTGTCTCTTAGTATTTTTAATATAATAACTCTGAAAATACAGGTATTATATGTAAAATTTAATTTTATATAGTTGTGTATAAATTCACGGTAATTTAATTTATATAATATATATATACCTACCAATTATATTAACATATTCGAATTTTAAAAAATCAGGAATCAATCGGTGATGGTAATTATAGATATAAGTTTATGTATATACGTATAGTAAAAAAAAACGCCAATTCAAATATTATGTAGAGGTACATAAAATGAATAATATATAGTTATACACATCTGTTGTAAAAAACCAATAAATTACACGTTTTATTCGCTTCACTCTATTGCAGAATGTAAAAAGGACTTTAAGCGGAGTTAAGTAAAATATTCAGTAGTTATTATCATATTAAGTATGTTTATATTTTTTTTATGATACAGGTACTGTCCATATAGTATAATATAAGAGGTAGCTGTTTTATCTGATATATACATACATTTATATTGCCATATATAATAATATAACAACCTATATTTTTCTTTCCGTCATAAATTATATTAAATTATTATTATTATTATTATTATTATAATGAAAATGTATAACATTAACGTCACGTCGTGTAAGCACATAATAATAAACATATAAATTAATAAATTATACATAGGTTACCATATTATAATATTATGTATAAGAACCAGCTTATACCTAATATTATTTCGGTCGTTATAAATCACGTCGTCAATCAGTGTTTTGATATTTTTATATCGCGGTGTCGTTATACTTATATAACCTAACCTTGTGTATAGGTATATTATT
Source organism: Tetraneura akinire (assembly GCA_021307375.1). Taxonomy (NCBI): domain Eukaryota; kingdom Metazoa; phylum Arthropoda; class Insecta; order Hemiptera; family Aphididae; genus Tetraneura; species Tetraneura akinire. The sequence continues at coordinate 4,015,270 of JAIUCT010000022.1, read as the reverse complement.
ATTTCGATATAATATACATATAATAAATTGCAATTTTTCGAAACGTGTTAAACTTTTTTAATAATAAAAAAAATAAAATAAAATTGTTCGAGTTGTCAAACTAAAATTTCGATAACACGAAATAGATTCGTAACGTCATTGCTATATGTGTATACTACAGTAAAATGCCCGTTATTAAGTTTCCGACTGTGTATTACACGACGTTAACATATATTATTATATTATGTATTATAATATCTGGTATTACTTACAATAATATATATATATTATATTCAACACGTTTTTTAATGTACCTACTCGTATAATCTATATATAGGTATTACCTATACAGAGCGATTCATTTATCAGGCATTCAGACCACATGCATGCGTGTTCATACTGCAAACTAATCATTATACGTTTTATATAATATTTTTTCAGTTATATACTTACAGGATGGAATATATTTTTTAGTTTTTACTCTATTTATACGTAGCCAGGTACCAGGTACCTACTTAAAGTAATATTTATAACGTATACTTTATATTTTTTATATAACCTGGTAAATTTATAATTTTTTAGTAAAAACGTTGTGAAAAATAATGTAAATCATATATAATATATGTATATAAAAATATCTAGGTACGTAATATTTTAAGCATATTATAAGATATAAGAATCACTCTGTATATACATCGCGTGCGATACGAAATTAACTTGAGACGTATACTTTGTATGTCTAAGTCATATAAAATAATATAGTCATAGATATAACGTACGTGTTCAACAGGTGGAATATGCATAAAAAAAACTACAAACGTTTAGAGGAACAAAAAAAAAAAAAACAGAAACGATAAGTCGAACACGGTTTTTCACTTATTGGTACTCGCGATGCCGCCGACGTCGTACTGAACGTGTGAGGTACAGATAACATAATACATATCATATTATAGTACCTGTATATTATAACTGTGTTTATACGTTAAAAATTAAAATAAATTCAACACTAGACATTATTAATAAATTATAAAATATATATGCGGCTTACAAGGAGATTGATGTAACCAACAATATAACGACCGACATATTAATTATTATCTCGTTTGTGATTTATCCGCGAGTTTGTGTTGTGTATAATACATTAATGGTTCCCAAATTTTTACATTTTAATGAAGTGTTTTTTTTTTTTTTTAATCTCGGACTAGGTATATAATGCGAGTAATATCGATTCAAAATACGACCTTTGTCGAAATACTCCCCAACGGTGAGATTTGAATCGGGGGTAGTGCACAGTTTGGAAACCGCTGCAGCGTCCAACATAACGTGATGGACGAACAATTTCACTTCGCGCTCGTCGGAGGTTAACGATAATATAATAATATTGTTATTATTATTATTATTATTTCTTTTTATTATTATTATTATTATTATTATTATTATTATTATTACGGCGATAAAAACGTACGCGGTGCGGCGGTGGCTCTGTCGTGACATCCGATGCGTTCGGGCCCGACGACGGGCCCGGGGGCCGCTCGCGCGCCGTCCATGACCGACAATGAACTTTTCCGCCTGGCGAGCTTTCCCACGGCCGCCGCGGCCAGTCTCGTCTCCCCTGGTTGAGAGTGGCGACGGAAGGAGGTATATTATTCACTCCGCCGCCCGCGCACGGCCATCGCATTGGTAGCTCAACGCTCCTCCTAAAATACAATATTATAAATAATATTAACGCACGCCGTTCACACGCGAGTTGCGGTCAATTCACGTCGGACGGGGGTTAGAGGCGTAAGGATTTAGATTTTTAATATCGCACTCCACTCGCAGTATGATGTGAAACATGAAAATAACACGATAGTATGATTAAAAAAATAATATTATGTTCACTGCAACTGACAGTTATAATATTTATAATCATGTTATGGTATTATGTATAGATAGTATAGACTATATATGTCATATTATTATGTATACTTAAAAAAAATTTAATTAGAAAATTAATTAATTTAAAAAAATATATCGTCAGGTCTCAGGTGTATCTAAGAGGTAATACAGAAAATTATAAATTATAATTTTTTTTAATTAATCATTATATAATATATATTTAATAATAATGGGACAAAAAATTATGAATGCATCGTGTATTTATATTATATTATCGAGATAAAAGATAAAACTATATACGAGTACAAAGACCAAGAAACGTTTGATTTTTGAATATATTTTATAATATTATAATTTCTTTGAAGTTTGAAACATAAAATTAAAAAATAAATATTATAATACCTATATAAAAACGACTTAGATAATAATATTTATTATAGAGTTGATCGCGATAACAAAATAATTTATTAAATTATTATTTGGCACGCACAGTGCTGTCTGAAGGTCTGCAGAATATACATTTATAGCGTAATAAGTATAGCGTTACACGTGTTTCGCATGTTTAAAGTCATTTTTTTTTCGAAATATAAATAAATGCGTATAGTATATATAAATGAATCGAATAATTATTATATAATAATTTAATTATAATATTACACTTGGAAATTGCAATTTATGGCTTTTTTTTTTTTTAGAAGAAATTTAATTTTTATTAAATATTCGTAGGTAATAATTATTATTCTATAATATATAATATATATACTTATAAATGATTTATGATTATAATAATTATAATATGTACAATTAAATATTACTACAAACTTTGCATAATATTTTGTTAATGTCTACATTAAAGATTGTAAATTATTATATACTTTTGACATCTATATTATACATACTAATCGCGCGATAAAAAAAAAAATGTAAATAATTATTAATCGGATATAATATAAAATAAAAATGTTATATAGTTTCAATTACAAGCAATATTTTTATTATATTACGAGTATAATGATGAACAAAGAGTAACACATAAATTATGCGTTTCGCTCGTAATTAGGGATTTATAAACAAATTAAGTATAGGTACTTCATATTTTAATGACTATACAACTCGCACATTTTTTTTTTTTTATTGAAACGTATGAATAATATATATATGTAATAGTTATGACACCAGAAAAAATATTATTGTGCAAACATTAACATAAATTTGGTTTTTCGGACTTTGGTAAATTTCAATATTATGAACTTTGTTTAAATATTAATTTTTAAAATTATTCCGATCGATTAAATTCCAGAAAGACCTTGAAATTCCCTTGGTCCTTGGTTCCTTAGTCCCCTTGGCTGTGGTGTTTGGTACTTTGATGGACTATAAAATAATTTATTTTAACGCGAAAAACTCACAAACCGCACGACGTGTTATTATTGTCAATAATAATTGTTCGTCGTTGCTCATAACGTCTCGATCAAAAATCCGGTAAATATTATTATTATTATTATTCAAAAACGTGTGCAAATAGCCTTCGAATATGAAATGTCTGCCTCCGGGGATTATATTGATGTATATATGCGATCAATATTTAACAGAAGATATATTATAATAATAAATTATATTATTACACAAAACAGAATTGCGTCGTGAAATTTATTGTGCATATATACATCACTTGTATAATTTATGAAGTGTTCTATAATATTACACGATTACAAAAACAGTGGAATATAGTACCTATGTACAATATTGCAATTCTTATTTTTGTAATACGGTTCACTCTGTATTTCAATATCTAGGTGATAATATATCCTACTGGTACTTCTACAGGTTCCGAGGATTCTGGGATTGATTATAGACAGTGTCGGATCTATAAAGTATTCGTCTATACGTCCCTTCAAATTATATTATATTATGGATTTTTTTTTCTAACTAGAATAATGATACCACTGATTAGATTTATGTATATTTATAATTTATATAGATAAAATAATTATTTATAAGATTGTAAAACATTACGCTTTAGTCTTTATAGAGACGCACGTTTAACAAATAAAAATTATTACAATATTACATTTCTTTTTTGTATAGGTATATTTTATGGTACAAGTACAAAACATTGTACAACGTACATGATAACAAGAACAACGTTAATATATTTATTGAAATCGCCAAAAGTATGATAAAATTCAATTTTTCGAACTTCGATAATACGATTTATACGAAATTGGATGTGAAAGTTATGATCCTTATATAATATTATACAGTTGTTACGAGTCTTATAGTCATATAATTATTACAATTTACATCTGTTTACGAGCCATATTTAACGCGCTTTATTACTTGTCAAAATGATAAAAACTCAAATATATTACGTTTACTATTGTGTATCAGCTTTCAATTTATAGAATAATTTATGCTATTTTTAGTATATAGGACTTTGAATATTTCGTAAAATTCTCGTTTTTATGTATATTATAATGTTTGATAAAATTGGTAATTTCGGGTTATATGGTCTGAAAATTTTACCGAAGTATACTTACATATTATTTAACATATGATATCAAAATATTAGAAAAATCCCAAGTGTCAATTATTTTTTATAGCTGTTTCAAGTTGACATTTTTATTTAAACGAAAATCTTATAATTCATACGAATATTCATCTTATTATTTCTTAATACTTGGAAAATTTTTGAAAATTTTATTGAAGCATACTAACATATATCTTAACAAACTTCCAAAATATTATGAAAATCTTAAGACTCCATTTTTTTTTATAGGTGTTTAAAATTGAAATTTTAGTAAAATTATTTATATTGAACGTATAGAGACTGATAAATGTAAAAAATTTAATCGGTACATATTATATTATTATCTGATGAACTTCGCTCAGAATCATTTTTCGAATGTAGTGATTTATCATTGCATTCAAATTGTAATCAAAATTCAACACTATTCTCTTTACACCTGTATCCCTTACACACCAGTATTCCTTTCCTTTTTTAAATTAATGTATATTATTACCTATAGTTTATAAATAATTGATTCGAGAATAAAAAATATTAACATAATAAAATAAATACCTAATTATTATTTACTATTTATTATTATAATATAATTAATCAATTTAATAAATCATTAATTAAAATGTAAAATTTTGTAATTTCTTGGTTCTCGCAGTTCCTATATAAATTTGGCATTAATGAAATTGTCAAAGTAGAGAAAAATGTATATGTAATAAATCTATACTATATTTAAATTTAATTACAAATTATAATTATGGTGATTAAATATTATTATTTTATTTTGTATGGAAAAAATATATTTACGATTATTATTATTATAATATTCTCTTATTGTTTCTTAAATTTAGTTAATCTTGTGTAAGACGTGTATATGACCTTGACAAATAACTTTTTTACGATAATATACTTAGATATTAATACAATGGAATTGATTTGTTATAAAATGCATAATGAAATTTTAAAATGTCTCTTGTGTTTGGATAAAGTATTACATTATAAATATAAAATATGTATAGGTACATATACGAGTACAGTGAAAACCTTTTAAGAGATAAGAAAACTGAATTAATATTTTAAAATTGATTAAAATGACGACAGTGAATATAATTTGACACGCATAAAATATTATTATATATTTTCCAATACGAGAGTCGTCGGTATACATAATAATATGGCCTACTTTATTTGATTTACCGCAAAAATCATCCGTGATAGGTATACTAGTAGATGATAATATGATATAAATATAATATAAAATTATAATATTAATACATCTGCAGAAGAGCGACGAACAACAACTGTTATATTTACAAATAATAAATCTTACAAACGACTTGAAATCCGAACACGTTTTATATTACTTTTATAAAAGACACGGAATATATTATAAAAGATGTAGACGTATAACGTGAAAATATAAAATGTCATATTTTTATTTTTTCACGACTGGCGTGCCACGTTCTGAACGTTTTTCACCACAACACGCGTGACATTTACAAATCCCTCGAGGAAAAATCATGACGGTTTCAAGAATTCCACTGTAGTACATCTATACGTATATATATTATAAGCACGTGCACGTATAAATATACCACGTGTAAAGATTTACAAAATATATTATATATATTATGTAACAAATCGGACTTGTAAAAAAAGATGGCGTGAAACTGTGAAATCATTATAATAAGCGACTATCGTCGCGTATTGTAATTTTGTACAAAGTACAACTATATAAATTATATTTTATATTTCATTAAGAGGATTGATTAATACCTGTAGAAAGCATATTACAACAATTTATTAAAATTGGTAGATATCATTTATTGTATAAATAATCAAATAATATGTATGATACCATAATTTGTTAAATTATTTTATTTTAGACGACTGGATTGGATTATGATAATAATATTTATTATAAAATCAATGATTATACAACTGAATAACTAAAAAGGTATAATTTGACAAATTTGTTTATTCTATGGTTTGATCGTGTGAGTTATTGCTTGACGAAAACATGAAGTTTGACAAACAAAATTTTCAAGCAAATTTGATCGTTTATGGGTACCTTAAGTAATTAGTAATTAGAGGTACTCTGTTCCCATATTGTTATACTACATTACTACTCATCCACCACTGCACCACTAACCATCAACCACGATACCACCAAACAGAAAAATTGGTCAGGCGGTTGCCCGACCAATACCCCGTGTTCGGCGCCACTGAAAAATTTTTACGTTATTGTTTTAATAATTTATTATTATGACGCTGGCTATAAAATTTCATTACACGTACAAATTAATATTATGCTGGCTTATAAATATGTTAAAACAGACGATTCGTCACTATGGAAAGTAATGCGATGAATGTGCTTTTCGAATATTTCATTAAGCCGTGGGAAACCGTCGGCCTTTAAACACCTCCGGTAAGTAATACGAACATTGCGAAAAAATATTTGAAAAACAGTTTAAAAAGTGCAATCGAATCAATTAAACATCAACGGACTACATTTAAATATTTTGTTCATCCTATAGGTACGTAAATCGAATACGATCATTACAGTAAAATATATAAACTTAACAATATAAAATATTATTACATAAAAGGTACAAATAACAAAATGGCAAACAATTATAATATAAAAGTTCGTATTCATCACAATGATTTGTTATAATTTCAATATTATTTATTTATTGTACCTATTCATTATAATAATAGGCCATTGATAATTATCAAGAAGGTAATGATAATGGAAGTGACACGATCCATGATAAAAATAAAATGTAAGAATATGAAACATAAATATATTTATCTATAGGTACTATTAATATAATTAATTCGGTTAATATAATAATTCATATTTTTATACCGTAAACAGTTGTTGCCATTATAATACAAAAACATTAAATATATTTAAAAAAAATTTGAAAAAATGTCAATTTTGTAATAAGTTGGGTGGATTAATAGTGACTATGGTGAAATGCCAAGGTGAGACATAACGTATTATATATGATTAGATAATTAATATTATTTATGAAAATTTCTTATATTTAATATCATTTTAATTAAAATATCAAAAATTATAAATGGACCGTTATATTATATACGTACTTATATAATTTATTAATATATACCTAAACATTTTTCATGTTATTTGTTAACATACAATTTATAAATTATAATATAACAGAAATATAAAAATTATTAACAAAACACTTAGTAAATATAGAAAAATAGAAAATTGACTAGAAAAGTCTAGTGAAAATAGTAAAAAACAATAAGGAAATTAGTTTTACTTGGCGTTTGAACCATTCATTAAGTATATCACAAAATATAACTATAAACTATGTTAAAGTACAATTTAAATATAAAAATTTTTTTTTACATATAAAATGTAAAAATATATTTTCTTGTTGACATTATTTATTACTTTAGCAACCGCAGAATTTTTTAGTGCATGAACGATGATAAATTATCTTTATATAGGTATACATATTTTTAGAGCATTTTTAACACAAATTATTTAAAATTGACAGAAATAAATTTACAAATAAATAGTCTTTACGATAAATGTCGTTAAAATTAATGAATAATTATAAATTTTATTATTAATAGTAAAATTTAAAAATGTATTATCACTTATTAGTATTGTTATTGTGCAGTAAACATCAATGTCCATCATAGGTTTCTTACTTATTAGTAGGGTTGTGCATTTATAGGAAAGTGCATTTTTTTTTTTTTTTAGTGTATGTGAAACGTACGTTTGTAAGTACAAAATACATAATTTGAATTATGTAATTACGAATACATTTATGAAACTTTTATTTTGCATTTTTTTGCATTTTTTGACGTTTTTACTTTTTTAGGTCATTTTATTGCATTTTTAGGTCATATTTTCCTTTTTGAGTTCATTTATAATCGAATTCTATCAATTGACATATTGGAAAAAAAATTATTTTTGTACACAGGCTGTGTAACCTATTCAAATTCAATTAACATTTTTATTAATTTTTTTTATTATTATTATTAAATAAACACTTTTTTATGCATGTAATGTACTTATGTATAATATCCTGTTACCTCTTACCTAATATTAACTACTTTAAATGAATTTTATACTATAATTTTTGGCATTTTAAGTGCATATTTTATTGCACTTTTTAAGGTTTATTAGTGCATTAAATTCACAGCCCTACTTATCAGATAAAGATATAATTATTATAAGATAAGATATTATTAAGACCGTAATGATGAAAAAAAAAAAAAAAAAAAATGGATGTAATTGATGAATTGGATGTAAATACCTATTAATATATTATATTTATATAATACAAAACTTAAAAAAAAAAAATAGCTAATACTATTGTAGAAAAGATACAGGTCAAAAGAAGAAAATGTTGAATTCTAATTAAAAGACGAATGCAATGAAAAATCATTACATCCGAAAACGATTTTGAGCGAAGTTCAATAGATAATATATATTGTATTCATTAAAATTTTTATATTTATCAGTTTCTAATTTCAATATAATAAAATTGCTCATAAACCCCTAAATGAGTCAACTAAATAGCCAAATCTGACAGTACTTCTCTCAGAATCAAATTTTAATCATATTAAAAATTCAACACTGTACTCTTTACACCTGCTTCCCATCTACAGTATAGTATCCGCTCTTCCTTTTATCCTTTAAACAGATATAAAAAAAAAAAAATCGCAATTGTAATATACACAATTATTTGGATATCTATTAAGTAATAATAAGTATATTGCACGTATAAACTTCAATAAAATTTTCGAAATATTTAAAAAAAATTGACTTTTTTATTTATCAGTATTGTAAAAGTGATTGACCTATTACTTATTGTTACTAATTCCTTCAGTGTAGGTATAGCTAATTAATTTTTTTGTTTTATCTTTTACTCTTATTAACGAACAATCAGAATGTGGAATAATTACACATAGGAAATGCATGATAAAAGATATTGAAAATAAGGAGTATAATTATAATCTCAACAAGAAGGAACAATTTGTGCAAATTCATGTTGATGACCAGGACAACCTACACGATGTAATAAGACATGATGATAATAACAAAGATCTGGAAGAAGTTTGTAGTTTGGACAAAGATAAGGAAATACTCCTGCATATTACGTTAAATTACGTTAGGGAGGTACAAAATCACTCTCAATTCAATTATGAGAAGAAAGAAAAGAAAGAAAATTTAGAGGACGCACAAAACGATAAATTCGTAAGTATTTATTTGTCTATAAATTACACTTATTTAAATTAATATTATAATAAATTTATAATGGTACATGACGTAGAAAATATCGGATTTTAAAATATTTTAATATAAGAAAAACTATTATTTTAATATTTTGGTGTTAATAATAAGGTGAAAATCTAATGTGTACTTATATTATTATACATATTATCATTGATTTTAAATCCAAAACATATCAATAGTTATATAAATATTTTACTATCAGTATAATTATTTAATAATTTATTGTTTAAATTTTTTAGTCGATACTGCTTAAAAAGAACGAAATAAACAAAAATATAAATATAAATATAAACGTACCAGTAAATATAAATATAAATGATAATAGGAAAGTAGACGTTAAAGAAACGCCTATATTAGAAGACGTGAGTAAATTAAAAATTATAAACAACATTAATTATTACTTTTCGTATATCATTTATTACATTAAAACTAGGTTGATATTTAAAAATAATTAATATAAAAGCAATTTACAAAACTTTTAGGATTATACGTTTGAATATTAAATATATTTTTACATAATACGAGTATTAGTGGTGTCATTTCAGTTTTTTACTAGAGTAGGGCAGATTCAACAATTTGACGGTTGTTTTCTTTTGAATGGAGGTGGAAAGGATATATATATATATATTTGCAGGCATATATACACAATGGGGGGGATAAGGTTCACCCCCCTAAATTTTTTTACGTAAATTATAGTATTTAATATATAATTATTTCATATTGACATTTACAGTAAATTTCATATATAAGTAACTTGATGTAACCTTATGAACCCCAAATTATTTTTTGTACGTACCTGTACATTTACTAATATTTTATTATATTGTCTTTTATTCTTTTATCTTGTTGAAAGGGGTAATTTATTAATATGTTGTCAGATGACAATTTTAACGTTATATAATAATGGTTAATGGTTATAATATTTATAACTGGTTTGTAAAAACTGCATCAATGGTTTAATATATTTAAACAAATAATAAATAAAATAGAAATAGAATAGAAATGTTTTGTATATTGTGTTCATTTTTGCACAATATATATTACATTTTTGTCTACATCGCGAATTTATGACATTGATTTATAGTTTATATTATATATATTTAGATCTTTATTAAATATAATTGAATAATGTTTTACATTAATTTTTTTTAACAATTTTTTCTTAAAATTATTACATCATGTAACAATTAGATATAATAAAATAAAAATGAACGCTATATAAGACTATCAGTATTCCGAGCTCCCTAACCATTGTTACTCATTTTTATATATGGAAACATTACTTCCACAGATAATTGACTCAAGATTAGATAGAGGATTACATCTAAGAACAAATATTCTAGACGAAAAAAATCATTATAAGGAGTAAAATTGTAAAATAAAATTGTTTCCAACATTTGGTTTTGTATCATATTATAATGCTATTATTGTATACGTCTCAATTCAATTTATTAATAATAAGTAAATATTTTTTTACGATTGCAATAATATATTACAATAATAATTGTACAAGATAATAATACTTACCTTTTTATTTTGAATTTTTGATATTACTATTGCGCGAAAACCGGTATAAATATTATTCGGCATAATTTTTATGTTCATTGTTGCTAATAATAACTAAGAAGACATTGGGAGAGAAAGTTCAGGGGAATTCACACATGCTAAAGACAATTATTATTTCTCTCACACTAATACTGTAACGTCAAAATTTGTATATATTGCCTATACAATATGACTTACAAAACTCGTACTTGCAGCCCCCTTAACATAATATAATATAAAATGTAATAATTAATCGTAATAATAAAATTTTGAAAAATCCTTTTTTTTCACGATTTAATTGTAATTTTCTAATTTTATTTATTTCAAATAATCAGATTTTTTCACCGACATATACTTACGTGTATACATATTATATATTATACTTCAATTTAACATCCCCTCCAGATGTTTGTGACGGACACATGGGGCATTGTAGTTATATGTTCGCACTATATATACGCGCACATCTATTCCGTTTTATGAATAATTATAATAAATAAATTTAAAAATAATATGGCCTATGTATTAAAATATATGCTTACATATTATTATGTACCGCTTCGGGATATATTATTATATTTATTATATTATGTTATATATAGAAACAAAGTAAAATTGTTTTTCTATACCCGTCGTTTTTCTCCCCCATTGTTCCGGAGTGAATGACTTGCACGCCGATCGGATCCCGCCACGCCGTGTACATTTTTAATACACGTCATCGAAACGCGTTGGCCCCGGCACAGATCCGATCGGAAGATTACGATTTTTCGTGCGCGCTCAGGTCCGTAAACGGAAACGTTGCCCTTTTTGCCCTCCGAGTCACTCTCGTTATTATATTGCATATATATATATATATATATATATATATATATATACATATATTAATTTATAAGTATAATAATATATTTAAATTATAACAGGATACGCATGCGCAACAATAAAAAATATTTCACATTTTACAATATTAAATTGTGTTTGTCTTTGTATAACGGATAAAAAGAAAAAGATGAGCTGATACTCCTGCCGCACAGGATACAGGTGTGCGAATCATAGCGTTTAATTTTACTTAGAATTTGAATGCAATGATAAAACATTGCATTCGAAAAAACGAATCTGAGCGAAGTTCAGTCAGATTATAATTTTCGTTTGAACTAAAAATATCAACTTAAAACAGCTATAAAAAAAAATTGAGATTAGGGATTTTTCTAATATTTTAGTATGATGTTAAGTAATATGTAAGTATACTTCAGGAACATTTTCAGACCTAAATACCCAAAATTGCCAATTTTATCAAACATTACATACGTAAAAACGAGAATTTTACGAAATATTCAAAGTCCAATATTTTGTAGAAAAATTAACATAACGGTTCCAAAATTATACCACATATATATAAGTAGCTATGTGAACACCCAAAAAAATTTTCAAACTACATCCAATTTGCAATCGAAAATATGTAACATTTGTGAAAATCGGAGCATTATTTCGGGTAGTATTTTTGTACACAGACATAAAAAAAAAAAAAAAAACAAAAAAAAAATCACACATTATATAATGCGAGACGATACATAAATATAATATTATATGTATGTATATAGTTTTAATCACGGTATACTTACATATACTTATATACGGTGACATACAGTGTCATCAACATTCCAGTATATTTTATGCAGAATAATTTTGATCGCTCTGTATATAATAATTATTATATTATAGGACAGGGCCACGGGTATACGATTTTCATTATAGATAATGTCGATCGACGGCGGCGTCTGTAGCGGTATGGGATAAACATCAAAACGGACGTTCTTTTTTTATTATTTTTATTCCTCCTCCGCATTTTATTGTGAACTTTCGACCGAAAAGAGATAATGATTGCGTGTCCGTTTTATAATAATAATAATAAATGAAAAAACAAGAGTACTTACCCATATATGACTCTGCGCCATGCTTTGTTGTGGATGCAAGGGCGTGCAAGTCCATATGATTTGTTTTTAATACCTGTATCTATATATATATATGTATATACAGTTATAATAATATTATACAAAATGTATGATTTATGATGTATTTATTCGTATTTGGTATATATATAATATATATATAACCGAATATTTATAATGTCCTAGAAAACATACTCGTATATATACAATGTAAGTATAGGAAGCCGACACTCCGACAGCATGATAATTATAATGTAGAAGTAGTGACGAGACAATTTATATGCCTATATTTTAATTAAAATATGATAAAATAAAAAATTATGATTTTTCAGAATCATCAGTCTATATAATACATATAATATAAGTGATGTCCCGTAAATTGGTCGCGGCAAAATAGTGACAGCAATAACGTCGCGGTAAAATGATTGCAGGTATAAAATGATTGCAAATTATTTAAGCGCGATAAGAGATATATTTTCTTCTATATGCATTTCTTTTTTTGTACAGAATAATAAATCAATTTGATTATTAGTTTGTTACCATTAATATATTACATTGTATAACTCTAAAATGAGCTCTAATATACAAGTACAAATATACAATTTTTTTTTTTTTTTTGTATCTAAAGTATATCAATTAAATAAGTAGTAGTCGCGATAACCGACATGTATCGAAAAAACATATAAATTAAAGGTAATGATTAGTAATAATTATAATAATACCTTTTTACGCGAATAAAATAAATAATATTAAAAATCATCAAAATAATATTATGATTAAAATATTATTGCGACCACCAAATTTTTTGCGATCATTTTATACCTGCATGCGATCAGTTTACCGCGACGTATTGTTGCGACTATTTTGCTGCGACCAATTTACATGGAACCATTATAAGTATTCCATGCGGCGTTATCTATAAATCTATACATTATAATATATGGTTTGTTATATTGAGTTTAAAAAAACTAATCTCGGCTTTGATGAAATCTAGTTATATATAAAAACAACACTTCGATAGTTCGATATATTAAATTTGACGTGCCTGTCCTCGTACTATGAAAACGTGTAAAACAATGCTCTATATTATTAGTTATTACATATCATTATATTAATATTAAAGCGTTTGCTGCGAGTACCCAAACAAGAGTTAATATTATATTATTATGTTATGCAAAGGTAAACGTAATACAATAATCGATATGCGATATATAAATATATAAAATTAAATATAAAAAAGAAGGTCTGTGGAAAGGATACAGGTATAAAGTGTTGAATTTTGATTAAATTTCGAATGCAATGATAATGATAAATCATTAGCATTACAATCGGAAATATGATTTTGAGCGAAGTTCATCAGATAATATATATGATTGATTGAAATTTGTATATTTATCAGTATCTCTGCGTTTAATATAAATCAGCCATTAATTAGTAATTTTCGTAAAAATAATTCGTTGGAAAAAGTGCAAAAATTACTATACTTTATTTAAAGAACTTTAATTAAAATATGTATATATTTAGTTTAATTATGTGTTTAATAGGTAATAGGTTAATATAATATGTAGGTATACATATCTGTAATCTGTGCCTTCTGAAAAAACTAGAGAAATAAGATTTCCATTATTGGGTTAGTCTGCAGATCTCTTATTTACTTTCTTATATAGTTGTATAAGTTCATTGTAAGCGATCTATATACCAAGTCAATTAATTCCAATATTTTATCCATAATTATTATGATTAAATTTAAAAATTATAAATATAATAAAAGTGTAAATCAATACACCATATAATTTTGTAAAAAAATTTAATAAATTGATACAATGATAAATTATTAAATATATAATCGTATAGTTTACAAACATGCTAATTGTGGTAAGTGTGATTTAACCACAATCCACCGATAAATTTATATAGGGATACCTTAAGTCTTAAGTTATAATAGTACCATTTTAAAAGTAACTGTGCAAATCATTTTTACAAGAATGTACCTAGGTGACACTTAAATTAGTTTTAAGTAACACTTAAACTACTTATATGCATAATACGAGTAAAAATCTATTACAATTTATTATTCTCGAAAGCTGCTGTAAAAAGCGAATATATACATAATATAATATGACTTTTTTGATCAAGTCGGTGGTGTATTTCCGGGTGATATGGGAGATAAAGCCAGCCCCTTAACCGTTTTTTTAGTGATATTTAAAATTATTTTTTATAATTCTATATTCTTTCTTGGGTTAATTTAATATTTGTCGATATACATGAGTCCTTGGCAAAATCCTAAATACGCCACTAGACCAATAGTCACAGTAATATATTATATATATATATCCATATTTAAGACGTGGTTTTTGAACATTCTGTATACGTCAAAACGAAATTTCCCCACGATGTCGTTGCAATCCGGTATAGACGAATGGACTTACATGTCTTTTTTATTTTATACATGCCGTAGGTATGCGACAATAGAACACGCGCGCGCCGACAAAAAGCAAAAGAGGATATAATAAAATATTAATGCAACCCTGTGGAGACGACACACCGCCATCGCCATTACAATCGTCATCGTTTTGAATTATGTTATATAATAATGATAAAAATAATAATAAAAAAAATAATAATATAATAATAATAATTAATAATAATAATCATACGAGTATATAGTGTGATCGTTGTTGCAGTCTTTTGACGTGAATTATTTATTATTATGTCATTTACACAATATATATATATATATATATATATATAATATATATATATTATATGTATGCAAGCATACATTTGTATGATATTATACGATTGTTGTGTGTCCGAAAAATAATCTCGCTGGACGTGTTTCCAGTGGTGGCGATGACGTCCATCGCGCATAATATAGGTTAGGATATCGTATATGACAATGAATAATCGAAGTTTACACGGAATAATAATAGTCTTATAGCATGGTTATAGTAGTTACAATTCATCGTATACCGTATGTGTCGTATAGGTACTTGGTATCTGGTATTATATAGGTATACCCACTACCCGAAATTCTATAACCGGGCGCTTGCCGCTTAGGGATTTGTCACATAGCGGAAAGAAACGTATATATATAATAAAATATGTACCTATTATATCGTGTACCTATATAGTATACAGGTAGGTATAAAACGTAATATATTATTATGTATTTATATGATATTTATTATAATACTTATAATAATAAAGTTATGTAAGATTTGATAACATGACGTTTCCTGTTACAAGTACAAAACGTGCAACAGTAGGTAGTTATATATAAATATATAATATAATAATATAAAAGAGTAAAATATTTATATGTAAGTACGTAATACATACAGGATAATTCATCAATCATACTCAAACCAATTTTTATTCTTATATTATAACAAGTACTTTTTATAATATTTATTATTTATTATTTTCTATTTTTTTTTTTTTAACATTAAAGATTTAACTATTTAAATTATATAATACTTAAATTTTCCAATAGGTATTTTAAATTAATTTTATCTATTACATTATTTAAAATCATAAGCGAAGTTTATGAGATAATATATGTACCTCCTGCGATTAAAAATTTACATTCTACGTTCAATATAAATGTTCATGAAACCTTTAAATAAGGCATTAAGTCACCTAAACACTCAAATGTGACAGCACTCGCTCAGAATCTTTTTTCGAAGGTAATTTATCAAATCATCAAATTTTAATCAATATTCAACACTATCCTCTCTAAAACTGTGTCCCTTCCACAACAGTATTAGCTCTTCTTTTTATACTTTGTAAACAGCTACAAAACAAATAAAAATCCGTAAATATAGTATTCATAATAATTTAGAATTGAGTTTAGTTACACCTATGTCTTTGAGCCTTAATAAAATTTTCAGTTTTTCAAAATTGTATGTTAATTTTATATAACATTATTAACTACTCGTATTTAGAAATAATAAGACGATTCCATTTATATAAATACGTACTTTAAATATCGATTTTACTAAAACTTAAATTTTATTTAGATAAAAATGAGATTGAGATTATTCTAATTTTTTGGTAGTATGGTAAATAATACTCGTATGTGAATATATTTCAGTAAAATTTTCAGCTAATACCCAAAATTGCCAATTTCATCAAACATATATAGATAAAAACGAGAATTTTAGGAAATATTCAAAGTAACAAAGTTCTATATTTTTTAAAAAAATTAACGTAACGGTTGTAAAATTTTATTACGTATATATAATCCCTACTTGAACAATCAAAAAATGTTCAAGTCTCTAAGTTCAAATTATTGTTAAAGTCTATTTCGTCAAAATTTCAGATTTCGTGAAAAATGTCGTATTTTTATCATTGTTTTTTCTTACCTCATAACCTTAATTTTGAGAAATTCGAAAAATGACCTAAAGTACCAACTACATCCACTTTCCAATCGGAAACATGCTATTCGTGAAATTCGGATCATTATTTCGGGTCGAAAAAGTGTCTGCATACATATAAAAAAGACTCATCATTGTAAAACCAATATATGTTTTGCTTCCCTCTAAATCTAAAATTAATAAAACCATTATTTTATATATAATAATATAATACATTATAACTTAAATTTCGTGTAAATATACATTATTATTTATTGAGTAATAATTATAAATTTAATAAATTATCTGCAATTATAACAGAATAGTTATTTATTTATTGTATATATAAAATATAAATTGTAAAAATGTAATTTAACGTTTAAACACGTGTTCACATAATTATTATATTTATAATTAGATAATTTATTTTGAATTTTGATAATATTTTGTAATTTATACAATCTACATAAATATAGTAAAATAAAATAATTTTATAATCCAATTTAATAATATATAACATATATTATATTATATTATACGCTTAATTAAAAATATAAATTACAATATTATCAATTATCGAAATACCTAAGAATTAAATTGTGTTATATTTACAAAAATATATATTAATTAAAAATATACATCATTATATTATATCATAAACCTAAGTTAATAGATTATAGATGATATACATATTTTATTATTTATAATTTATATTTTGAAATTATATTTTATATTAAGTACGTATAATTATTTATATATATATATACGTATATACTTTATATATAGGTACATAAAGATAAAGTATAATAATACATATTATTATAAATATTTTTCACAGGCTTCGATCCCTCCTCTCGTCGGCTACCAACTGGATATTTTTTCGAGATTTTCACCATATATCGATGATCCAATATATGGTATGCACCATACTGAGAAATTGCATCATTGTACGCTCTCTGTACATAATATAATCACTTGTATGTAGTATATAACAATATAAAATAGTGTGACAATGGCGTGTATTTTTGGTGGTCAACGGTTGGATCGCCCCTTTTATAAATAATATTTGACTTTTATTGTTGTTTGCGGC
Source organism: Tetraneura akinire (assembly GCA_021307375.1). NCBI lineage: Eukaryota > Metazoa > Arthropoda > Insecta > Hemiptera > Aphididae > Tetraneura > Tetraneura akinire. Next base: position 3,996,666 of record JAIUCT010000022.1, on the reverse strand, counting down.
TTTACGGGGGTAGGTACATTTTGTTATTTATTATATATTTATGATGAATTTGATATTTCAAAATTTCAAAATTCTTCCTTCTATCTCTGTATATTGTAGAATTAAAATACGTACGTATACTTGCAATATATTAATATTTAATACATCTATTATAATTTATTTAAATTCTTTAATATTAATATAATATACAACATATTATAAAATTTCTTTTACAAAAAGTATGAAATTTTAAATATAATATTATATAAAATATAAAACAAATTAAGCTCTGTATAGGCTGTAAAAATTAATTAAAAGTATTGTACTATATAAGAACTATTTCATTATTACAAGAAATTCTAAATGTGTGTATAAAATTAATTAATAATGTAAAGAATTATAATTTATAGCAATTTTATAGTATTTTATTGTATTAAATATAGATTAATTTTTGTATAATATTATTTTAGTATTATATCTGTAGTTAAATATTGTATTACAAATTCATTTTTAATTTCTCGGTGATAGGGATCACCTCTTGGCTCTTAGATTTATTATTAAAATTGTATGCACTTAATATTTTGAACACTCCTAATGACTATAATATATCATGTGTATAATTTTCGCTATAATGTTACAGAACATCAAAATGTACTTTATCGTACTCGTAAGTTTATAATTTATTAGTATACCTACAGTGCAGATTTAATTTACATGACGATTTAACAATATTAATATATTTTTAAAAGATAATTTTATACATCATTTGTCATTACATCAGTAAATGTAATGTTTTTTAATTTCTTAAAAAATAATATTTTACTTAAAATATATGTATTTTATTTAAATACTATAAAATGTTATTCACATCCGTATCATTAGTATTTAGATTATATGACTTATTATACTACATAGAAATGTATAATAGGTATAACGAAATTTATTGTCATGTAAATATTATGTATAAAAAATTCAAAATTTGTCTAAAATTATGTAAAATATTGCAATAATTTTTTTTTTTAAAAATACCTTTAAATTATGACAATGATATAAATTTAATACCTATATACAAATATGTTATTAATACAGAATTGAAATATTAATTTAGACATTTAAAATAAAACAATGAATTATTTGCATAAATATAGTATTGCATTAATAAATATTATATAGATAATATGCAAATTATAATTAATTTAATAAATAATTAAATAATAATTTATATTGTTTTTAAATTAAGATAAGTAGCGGAGAAACATTGACTTCATAAAAATAACATTTGATTAATATTCAATTATCATTAAGTCAATAGAAATTGTTCATATAAGTATAAATTATATATATTATAAATTTTGAATATTTTCGAACTATACTAATTATTTCTATTTATATTATTTACATTAATACAAACTATTAATTATATTAGGTAACACGGATTTACTCATTTTTATCTTAGAAAAATAAAATTATAAACAAAATATAGTAATATTACTAATTAGTAATTATACACGTTTGACATTAGTATTATAATCATGAGTCGTATATACGTATTACTATAAACGAGTACTATTTTTTAGGTACCCTTAGTTTGTCACAAATTTTTAAAACGTAGGGACATTTTTATTTTTTAGTGACTTTATAATAACAAATTATATTGCATTAATAAAATAATAATAATAATTACATCGTATGTCAAAATTATGAATGATTATTCATTATTGTGTTTTGGTTAGGTTAGCTGTATTCAGATATAAAGGTTTTCGATTATGTAAAAAATAACATAAGAAACACGTAAGTACCTATTTATTTTTGACGTGAAATCACGAATTACGTTTTAAGGTATTATTTCACCATTATAAATTTCTAACAAAAATTAATATTAGCCAATACTCCAATAGGTAATTATACACAGCTAGTATAAAGGTAAAGAATTATCGTCACCCGTCAGGTCATATTTTTATTGATTATATTATAGTTACACGCGTTTATTTACATTTTGTTTATAACAATATTATCAAATATCAGTGTGTTACGTCTTACGGATCTACTAAAATTTAAAATGAAGATTTAGTTTAAAAAAAAAAAAGAACAATTGCGATTGCAATCATATAAATGACTAAACATAAATAAAATAATAATTCATAATATTAATTTGGTATAATTTTAAATGTATTCAAATATACATACATAATTATATTATATTATTTAAAATCAAAGTATTATGATATTTAAATATTAATTAAAATATTAAAATAAAATATGTTTTGTTTCTTGATATAGGTAATACGTATATTATAATGTGAGAAGTTTAAATACAGTACATGTATAATTATACTTTTGATTTACTATTTTAGCTTTCCAAACCCTCGAGGCAGTTCGCCAAATACTTTCAATTTAGTGGCACTCATTATTTTTTTCCGTTTTCTAAACAGAATAAATTAATATCGATGACGTAGCCATCGTTGGTAGGTAGTATATACAGTCATACAATTATGTTATATGGGTGGATATAATTTTATAATAAAAAAATGTGTACATAATTTACACGTGAAATGCAATTAACGTAAATTAATATATTTTAATTTATTAGTAGGTATATAATATAAATAAATAATAAGACCATATTTAAATATTTGATCATTTTTATTATATTCATTTATATTTTAGAGAAATTAAAAAATACTCATAAGTCACAATAATTTAAAACGAAAATACGTTTTTCATTATTATATAATGTAAATTTGAATAAAAATATTTATCTATTTGATAAAATGATTAATATATAAAAGATATTTTTATTATAATATATATTATGTTACGGTCAGTGGCGTAGCCAGAAATGTGTTAATGGGGGGGGGGGGTATATTAAATAAATATTCACATGCATAATATACAGTTTTACATGCTTAAAATACATCATTACCATATATAAAATCAAAGTGAGGTTAGAACCCTTAACCCCTCTGGCTATGCCACTGGTTATGGGTTATGTGCGAAATACATATAATGTATTGTATACCTACATTATTCGACTAATGTGAACCTATATAAGACCATATTTGATAAAATAATATAATTTACAAATCATTAATTTCGTACACTACCCGGGTAGTTTATACATTATCTACCTTTGAATAGGTAAAGTATATATAACTTTCGATAAAATAACGATTTTAGATATTTATATTGTTAATATAAATTAATACTAATATGAAAGAAATATGATGAACATAATGAATTGGGAAGAAAAGATGGGCACTCTCGTCCAACATTATACTAGGTATTAAATCAATTTAATAAACGCTCACGGATAAGTGTGTAATCAGGCAAGAGTAAAAATAACAAGTATAATGTAACAATCACTGATAAACAAGCTATAAGTCACTGACCATATGATCATTGATGGGATAGTATTGGATTCTTTAATATTAAAATATAATAACATTAATTTAATTAGAACTAATTACACTAATGTTTAATTGTAAATCTGTTGCAGTTTTATGTAATTAGATTTATCTCACTTCGGACTGCAAAAAATAAAATATAACGATATGAATATAATAATATATTATTGATATCAACGTTACAATAGTTTTTTGATTAATTATTCATTTATTTTATCCATAGCTTAAAGTGGTTAACGTACGCATTACCCGGAGAATCAAGTATACAAATTGCTACAAAGTAAACTTTTTTTTTTTAACATTATCCAATATAATAATTATGGACAGTGTGCACATTAGCCCGAATAATGTACACATTACCCGTAACATAATAATATATTATAAATAGGTACATTTATTATGAAGATTACAATAATTTGTATTAACGTAAAAAATACGAAATGTCCTATATATTATACAGGGATATAAAATAATATAATGTTATATTAATATATATTCTTAAAATACATAAAAATCGTATATACAATATACTACGATTTCGTTGTTATATAATATAATACGTTTCTTATTAAAAAGTAAAACTATATAAACTAATCCGCATAATAGTGCGGACAAATTCTGAATTCGCCGAAAACAATTGACTGCAGGACTGCAATCACACGTTTGATACAGATAAAAAATACGATTTTTTTTTTTTCTGTCGGTATATAGATCAAAGTGATGTGCAGCTTTTCCTAAGAAAAAAAAAATGAGAATTTCAAAAGAAATAAACGGTTTCATATAATATAATATGATGACCTCTTATTTTTACAATCGAAAAGTTATAAAAGATAAAAAGAAAACGTATAACAATATACACATTCGCATATACCCAGAAACGTTCATAATATACGCATATACCTATTATACCCAAGTGTAGTAATAACCACGTACCTAGTTATACATTGTATTAATATAATGTATAACAGCACAATAATGGTTAAGGTTAAGGAGACTTGTCGTTTGGTTACAACGTCATGTGCGGTCGAATTTAGTTTTCCTTTAATTTGCCGACAGGAATTACAGGAATTACGTTTATTACGTTGACGGTTTAGTGTAATAAAATAATTTAATTTGTGCTGTGCTTATATACAATTTATATAGTTATAACACCTTTATTATATTAGAAATGAAAAATATAAAGACGTATTGAATTTCCATCGTTTTTTTATGACTTTATTGTACGTTATTATATATAATTTTATAAAAGTAAGGTTTTCGATCGGATATAGTGTATGATATTGTAATACTGTATATTATGATCTTTCGTTCGTTTGTTCTACAAAATAATATAACTTATATATATTATAACATAATATAATAATATATTCCATTCACAAAAAGCGCATTCCTCTCACCGATTTGACCGAAATCATCGGCGCAGGCTCCCATGTGTTTACATTCATATACTGCATTTTTTTCCTCTATTCAACTCACCTGAAAAAATGGACGGGGAAAGAAAAAGCCAAAAAAAAAAAAAAAAAAAATGTTTCTGTATATATAGCCCGACCGTCGAAATCGACATATATATAGAAGACCGCCACCGTATAATATACGTTATAATAATAACATTATAATATGTGTACAGTCATAATTTAGTCGATGGTCGCGCGTTCAAAGGGTTAAATTATTATTTTACGACCATAAATGATAACACGTATATATTTATTATACAATATAATACCGTGTTAACAACAGTCGTCCGATTTCACGGGGTCTTCCATTGAATATAATATACTTGTTAACGCCGCCATTCTATCATCCGTCGTACATATATATATATATATATATATATACAATTTGATATATTATACACGTAAATATTATAGGTACATATATATATTTAATGCTTATGGGTGGTACACTGATTCTTATATACAAACACGTAATATTATATATTTTATATTGTGAAAAATTATAATAATGCCAGTGTGTGTCAAACATGCGACCACTATCATATAATAATAATAATAATAATAATAATAATATAAATATAAATATGGTACATAAAAACGTTTTCACCCCGAGGACCATAAATTTGACGTTCGGTCGACTAACGAGCGACCGCCAAAGGACTATAATATATATGTATACATTATACATGTTCCCATTCACGGGAGGTTGTATTGGATGAAAACAAAACAAATGTACACCTATATTATATATTACGTGTCGTGTGTGCGTCGGAGAGAAAAAAAAACGGTTTTTTCGATTCTTTTTCTGGTCTCGGTTGTTAAAAAAAAGCAGAAACCCGCCGTTCTCGTATATAGATATTATATTATATTGTATATTATATTATTATCCTTTCCGGGGAAATAAGTAGAAATTCTGTTCTCATTCTTATATATATATATAAATATATTATATTGTGGGCGAGTGTTGTTATGGTGTTATGGTGTACTCATATACATTTTTGTTATTATATACCTATTTGTTTGCCAAAGGAAGCCGCTCCGACGACGACCGTTGCGCAAACGTTCACGTTATATATTAGGTAGGTACCTTTTCAACGTCCTTGTACCATTATTGTGTAAAGCCATTGTCGTGTCTCATATTATAATATCGTACCCGGCGCTTTCGCCACTAAAAGGGTTTATGACTTTTCTTAACTACGCATTTAGCCGAAAACGTGACATCGTTGAAGTCTTTTTCTATATAATGGTATATTATATTATATACTATACGTATATGATGTATATATCTGTACGCTGACATTCCGAATAATATATATACACTATACAGTCATAGACATATCTCGTATACTAAGTACTGGCGTAAATATATAGAGTGATCAAAAATATTTAGATTATAATAGAAAAATAATACAAGGATATATAAATATATATTGAAAACGTTTATATTACTAATATGAAATTCTAGTGGTGCTGTATATAGAAATTATATATTAAATGTATTATAATTATAATGCCATAGTTGTGTGAATATATTATAATATATAATATGATAAAGATTTGTTGTATTTATATAATATAATTTTGTATAATTAAAGAATATTACGTATTCAAATTAATTTAATAAAATATGATTGTATATATGTTTTCAAATTAAAATATATTACAATATACCTATGTGGCTATGTCTAAAAGCAAATATCTACAATGGAATAGAAAATTATAATTGTTTAACTTAATTTTTAGTTTACTGTTCATGTGTACCTAAACATATATTATAAAATATTATTGTTGACTATACGAGTATGAATATAATATATTAATATTCAACTATAACAATATAGCGCATAGGCAACTAGGTATCTGAACTATACTCTGTTCCAAAAGAGAAGACACGAAGCGGTGACCAGTTTTCGTTCGGCGGCGCGCATTCCTCACCTACTCCGATAAATGCACGTATGCTCACCAGCGACCTCTGACACCCAGCTGCATCGTTAAAAACCATTATACGGCGCGCTGGGATTGTTGACATCTATGACACTTGGCGAATATACGTATAACCTGTCACCTGATAACCGTGCAAGTGTACACGGCTATCGCTTGCCGCATTTTAATTACGGTGTATACATCGTCGGAAATGATCGGCCGTCATTCGATATGCGCAGAACCCGTGTCTTCTCTTTTGGAACAGAGTATAGAGAGGCCAGAGCCCCAACTGATTTTTCTTCGATAACATTTTCGGCTAAACCTCTTCCTTCCCTTATTTAGGAAAGTAACATCTTATAAAATTTTCAAGTCTTTAAGTTCAATAATATCTGAGTTATTATAAAATATTGAAATCGATTTCGTCAAAATTTCAGTTTCCGTGAAAAATGCCGATTTTTCGTCTTTTTTAATAATTTTATATTATAGTATATGTTCAATTTTGAGAAATTCTAAAATTACCTAAATAAAGTACCAACTAGATAAAATTTTCTACCGGAATTATATTCGTAATATTCGGATCATTTTTCTGGTATAGTAAAAGTGTCTACTTACAAACTCAAAAAAAAAAAGACACATTATATTGTAAAACCAACCAAGATTGATAATGATATTTTTGTTTCGTTAAGAATCTAAAATATCAATTATTATCCAAAACATTTTTATTTTATACAAAATAATGTTTATTATAGAATATATTATTCATTATTAATGTAGACAGATAACCTTTTTTAGGAGGTATTAATTATTGACTGGGGGCTAAGCGGCTAAGCCCCCTATAGTTACGGCTATGTTATAGCGGTATAATATAGTAGGTATGTTCATTATCCATATTCAATAATATATTAATATGTATATATAAGTAATTATTTTAGAATATTTTAACTTTTAAAATGGTGTATTATATGAATAAAAACTCATTTTAATTATAATATATACATGTATATAAATGTAAAACCGTAAAAAAATTTTAAATCGTAAATTCCTTATATAATATACAGGTGTTATATAGTTTGTCCTCAATTTCATTATATTTTATATAGAATCATAATATAAAAATACGATAAATACACTATAGTATATAGTATAAACTTATGAAGTATATATTATTTATAATATAATCGCAGTTCTCGTCCATGGTGTGTACAATATAATATTAATATTATTAAATATCAAATTGTGTATCAACGTATAGGTGTAGGACTGCAGTAGGTATACACGGAAGTCAAAAGGGACAGGTAAAATGTCAATCAAACGGTAGAATTACACCTTAGAAAAAAACATTATATACACACCTTTTACACTATTCATTTTGTATTCTTATAATCATATTAAAAAAATCATTGACAACCGGAATTCGGAATCCGTATTTTTTTTTTTTTTTTACCGTGTGAAAATAATATAATATATTATTGTATAGTTATTCGCACGCAGCATGCAGTCTCGTCATCGTCGAACGTCCGGTCGTATAATAAATAATATCCTAATATCCGCATATTATAATATAATAAAATATAATATAATACTATTAATGTAAAAAGGCAACACGAGTAGGAACGTACGTGTAACTCGAAAAATCTAATATAATAAAATAAAAATGATATATATCTTTATAAATGATTTTAATCCTATATATAGTATAATATAATAAGTAATAACACTTGTTGGTCCGGACATTCCGGTAACATTATACCTACCCTCAGGTATACGGTTAATCTGATGGGGTCGTATATGCAAAAATCTGTAATCCCGTCTGATAATATATAATATATATATATATATGCGAATACCCATCACGAGACACATTCGGATCATTCATCAGTGTCAACCGCACATTTTTGTACAACTCGAAATTATAATAGGTGTACCTACATACTTTTAGATCGTTTAGGTATCACTTTAAAAATGATTGTACGATATAACAGTGTGATATTTCCGCGTAAACGGGTGTCTTCGTGTCAATCGAATAATATGTTATATTATGTATTATGTTCATTCGGATATTCCGAGGCAGTAATTCAGTTTAAAAAAAGAAGATGAATAGCACTGAATTATTGTTATATGTAGGTAGAGGTACATATACATTACATATCTATTCATAGCATGGTCATGGTAAAAATTTACTATATATTATAATATATATAAGAATTATCCGTTCCCAAGGAACGAATGATTATTAAAAACACAAAGAAAACCTTACACTAAAAAAAAAGAAATAATAATAAACTTATATATTATTTGATAATATATTATACGTTATATGTATTATATATAGTTAAACAATTCATTTTAAGTTTATACTCTGCAATTATTCTCTTCTTATTTTATACAGTTATTACAGCTCCTCTTCATTAATCTATATCACTCTATAACATAATATTTAAAATCATGAACATATAATTATATACCTGATATAATATTGTATGAATGAATGAATGTATGATTATTCTATATAATATATATATATATATTATGTAGATTTCATATTTTCATTTTAACACTGGCCAAAATGTCGTACTTTTCTCAATCATATTATAATATATTTATTTTAATATATTTACGTATATCAAATTAAAAAAAAAAATTAAATGTTTTAAATAACGATATTGTTTTAATAATATGTACCTATATAGGTGTATTATAGAAAATCCCAAGAAATTAATATTATAAAATTCATTGATTTTTTAATTTTTTTTTTATTTCATTTAAAAGTTTATAATTACAATAATAATTTAAGATATGACCATCCAACTATACACACTTATATTTTATACGTTTTAGGATTTACTTAGTCCATCATTCAGTAAGATAGTAAAAATAAAAATAATAGGCACGTGTTTAATATGTATTTATACACGAGCATAAGAAGTTAAAGTTTCTCATAGGCTATCGCTATATCTATATGTAAGTATGATATATGGGTGTACTGTAATGACAATCGTTTAATGTGATCTTTACATAATAATATTTATATTAATTAGAATAAATTACTCATGATATAATAATCTAAAATAAACTACATAGGTACGTCTTATACTATTTTATATACTCGTATAATATACCTACTACCTATATATTTTTTTTTATTTCATTTTAAGTACCTATGTATTGTTATTTTATTTATTTTTCTTCTACATGTATTATTTATGTAAAATGTTAATGTTGAATATATAAATAAAAATAAATAAATATAATATAAAAGATATATTAACTTAATTTTTAATTTAATTTTAATAAATTAGTATTTTATTTATATTTTATGCAATTTAATATTCAGAATTCAGGAGCTTTATTTTACGAATATAGTATAGGTATATATTTATAATTATAATACATGTCAATATTATACTATTATATACAATATGACAATAATATGTAAATATATCTATAAATATTATAATTTATCAATACATAATTTAAATAATAATAATTATTTTTTTTTAATTTACTTTATACGTATACGTTAAATTAATATTTCACTATACATACGCAAGTTTATAATGAAAAACAAGTCACAGTTATTATCTTTTATACGACTGGAGGCGGAATAGTCCGTGGGTGAGTTTCCGTTGGGTCATTGTCGATCTTATGTATTTATTTATAATTATTAATTATTATTCCAATATCTTTGAAAGTCACCATTATCGAAGGCTAGGTTTCCCGGGCAACTGCTATATTAAATTGTTTCTCCTGTTTATAACAATAATATGATATCTATATATTATCTATAAATTATATTTATATTATATACAGAATGATCATATTATATATCATATTATATATTACAAAAATTAAAGAAATTTTTAATATCAAAAACGTATAAACAATTCTTATAACATTTTTTATAACACGTATTATTTTGTTCGTCCTGTATATTATATTAGTCAGATACACGAACTCGTATTTAAATTTATTATATATAACGTGAATCTTGTATATTAATAGATTATAAGTCGATTTGTGGTTTTAAAAACTGCCATCGTATAAATTGTATCTATATAATAAATCTAAACAAAAATGTGTGTGAAAATATATAATATAAAATGTATTTGTTTTATTTATTGTTAATTTGTCATTCGCAATTTATATATAATGAGAATGCAATGCAATGTAATAAGCGTATATTTTATTGTATTATGATAATATTATATAAGAAAGATAAAATTATTATGTCTTAAGGCCGCCCACATATCACAAGTTTTCTTTTAAATTTATGGGTATAGGACTATAGGTATTATATTTTTTATTATATTTGTCAGATCCGAGTGCAATTGCAGAGAATCGTTTTATTCGACGCTGTATTACCTACATATAATAATTATAATATATATATATATATTATAATGACGTTTTCGACTGCAATCAAAATTAAAAATATTAATGTTATCAAATTATCAAATATACGAGTATTACGAGTACGTAATTATATTATAATATAAAATATATTGTGAAAATTGTATTTAGATAAATGTATAATTCGAAATGATTGATCAGTCGAAAAAGATTGAAATATAGTTTACTATTATAAATACGAATAATTTTTGTTTTTATCGACTTTCAGGTTTCAGCAGAGATTTCATATCTTTTACAATATAGAATATTTTTTATGTAGATTTAAAAAAATAAAATTAATAACGTTTTGAAATTGTTATAAGTATAAAGTATAGTTGCTTCAATTTTCAATAATACGAGTACTTAAATATACTGAAAACTGAAACATCTCGTTCTTTTTAGTTATTAACATTAGACACTAGATTCTACGCCGTATAGGACTATCCGAGTATTCCGAGTAGCCGTGGAAATTCCTACGATGTGCGCGCGCCGCGTCTCATGGGATCGACGTCGACGTGAGCACGAAGCAACTTCTTTGATCGATCGTTTGTAATACAATATACAACTATAAATAATTATAATATAGAATTTCTGTTGTCGAGTTCGGAATTGGATACAATTTTGTTGACTTAAATGGACATTTTTCATAAAAATATTATAGTTAATTCCTTCACACTATATTTTACATTTTAATATTAAATGTATCATCTGTAGGTTTAGGTTTATTGTTATAGGAAAATTGTATGGGCATAAACATTTGAATTTTTATAGATATTAGATACGTATATTTTGACCTTTTCAAAGTTTCAAAAAACTATTGGTAATAGTTTAAAGTGTTAAGTCTTAGGTATATCGTATATATGTAGCAATAATATGAAGATTTACATAAAAGTATATAATGCATTATGCATATTTATCGATAATAATATACGTAATATGCGGAATGAGAAATAATTAAACTTTATTAACCAAAATAATGTTGTTTTCGTATATTATACATTATTATACCTATTCATTATATACGTAATTATTAATAATTCTAAAATTATTATTCATATATAATTAAAATGATAATGTTTATTATTTGGGTACACGTATTTTGTGTATATTATTTGATTCCTATAATCTATATATATTATAAATTATAATATAGTGAACACTGAACAATATTTAACAAGAACATGATACGTCACTACTGTAGTTCTGTAGTACTGTAGTAGTAATATATGAACGTTGTAAATACACACAAAAAAGTAAATTTAATTTAAATATGGTAAGTACATAACACATAAGTATAGTAAGTATATGTATACGAAAATAAAATGGATTATTGATTTTGAATAGTGATATTTGTTTATCTAAATATTATATAATATAATTGCTTTGATAATACTGTAAAAATATTATTTATAAAATCTAGAAAAATAGAAAATGTGAAACTTTTCAAAATTTGACCAACGGCGATTTAATAAATGCTATATATACTCCGAGTGACCGGTGTATAAATGTATACTAATATAATATACCTATAATATATAAATTAATAGTTATAATTGCACACGTGTCCTCTATTAAATTCACGTTTTCACAATTATCAAGTTTGGTTTTTCGTTTATTATTGCGTTTTAAATGTGCACAGCATACCAATAATAGTTAAAATTCCTATGGGAAACTTGTATATAATAATATAATATGTAATATACGTATTATACATCTTAAACTTTGTTACATACTTAAATTTATCGTGTGCTAGACACTCGGTGTCAGAGAAACATTATAAAATCTATTACCTATATAATTTTATTTTAGATTCTAAACGAAACAAAGAATGTAGGTATATTGGTTTTAAAATGATGCGTTTCCTTTCTTTTTTTGGATGTAAACATTTTAATTATACTAGAAAAAATGTTCAGATTATCAAGAATAGCATATGATTCCGATAGAGAATATTGTCTAGTTGGTACTTTATTTAAGTCATTTTTCGAATTTCTCAAAATTGAACATATATGCGATAGGAAAAATATCAAAAAATGACAAAAATATCATGAAAATTGAAATTTTAAGGAAGTCGATTTCAATATTTCACGATAACCATAACTGTGACAATTTTAAACGTAGACACTTAAAAATTGTTGTTCGATCAGGCGCGTAGCTAGGATTTTTTTTAGGGGGGTTTTTTTTAATATATCTTAATATAAAATATAAATTATAAGGTGGTTTACATACTCGTATTTACACAGTCTCAATGGTATCATAGATCAATAAGATCATATTTAACAGTTATACTATATATCAGTGGTTCTCAATCTTTTTAAGACCACGACCCAAATTTTCTTCCAAAAATCTATCGTGACCCCCATAGCCATAGTTTTACATTTATACAGAATCAAAAAACTAAAAAGTAATTTAAAAACAATTTTTTTTATTTTATTACTTATTTACTACTTTATTTTACAGACTAGTTGCCGAGTTCCGACTTTATCGTTATATTTTATCGAAATATTTTTGCGATAACGACATACCAAAAATACCTGTCGTATAATTCTTATATTACTTTATAGGTACATTATACTTCTATAGTTTATATAATATAAAAAAAATATACATTTCTTACAATGTGTATAATTAAAATAGCTTCTCGCGACCCCCCAGAGGGTCGCGACCCACAGTTTGAGAAACGCTGCTATAAACAGTTAAACGGCGACAAACTACATTGTCAGCAAATTCTGCACTGTTATCATACTGCTATAGTTTACCATGGTATAAAACATAACCGAAATAAAGAATAGATTGTACGTTATTCCCACGGTTGTAACACAGTATAAAGAATAATACAGTAGGGATATTCTCCTCTTATCAGTGTTAATTTAACAGAGTGTCTGTACTGTATTATCCTTTATATTGTGGTTGTACTGTTGTAATATCTATAACCGTGGTTATTCCACATTATTTATTAAATAATTGACCGTGATAATTGATAGTTATTAATGGGAATTATACACACAGATTTCTATATTATATTACGATATATAAATATATTTATAATATTATATATATATATATATATATAGAAATCTGTGAATATACATTATATTATAGTACTTGTATAATATAAATTATAGCATTTAGTTTATAAATACAGTCGAAGGAAGGTGTTTTAACTGGATTCGATGTTAAAGGTACTATATATAAACGTAATAAAATGTTGGAACGAAAGTTAATATTATTCTACAAAATATAGAATTTAGGATATTCACTAAAATTCTTGTTTTTATCTATAAAATATTTGATGACAATATGACATTGACATTTTTTAGTTTTTGCGTCTAAAATTTTTATTGAAGTATACTCATACGTTCCTAAACATGTTATCAAAATATTATAAAAATCCAATTCTCATTTTTTTTTTTTTTTTTTTATAATAGCTGTTTAAAGTTGATATTTTTAGTGTAATCATTGATTAAATATATTAAGTACTTATATTTAATCAATGGTGTAATCGAAAATCTATGAAATGACATAATATAAGGTTAGGTTAGGTTAGGATTCTTATAAATATATTTTACAATAACCAAAACATTTTGAAAAATTTTCAAAATTATATTGAAGTTGAAGCCTACTTACATATTGGTTAGTATAGTTTCAAAATATTATAAAAATCTCAAGTTCCATTTTTTTTTATTTTTTTTAGGTGTTTAAAGTTTAGTAAAATTATATTTATATGGATTCTTCTTATTAAATATCTTACAATAAGTTACATATTATACAATTTTGAAAATTTTATTGAAGTTTAAATAACATATTACTTAAGTCAATTCTAAATTATTGTGAATTACTACATTCATGAATTTTTTTCTGTAGTTGTTTAAAGTATAAAAGGAAGAGTTAACATTAACTGTGGAAGGAATACAGGTTTAAACGTTTAAAGAGAATAGTGTTGAATTTTGCTTAAAATTTGAATGCAATGATAAATTATCGCATTCGAGAAAAAGATTTTGAGGGAACTTCTTTCGGGTATGTGCTTTTAGGGGACTCGTTTAGGGATTTTATTATGTTTTTATATTATTATTTATACATGTTTATATTATATTGTATATTATATTTTATTTAATGAAAATAATGCTATTGGACACGCAGGCGACGGAAAAACGCGTAAAATAAGATTAAAATTATGGTTAAATATTAAACATTTAAAATCATAAAATTATATTGTGTGAATACTGAATGCCAATATCTAATACATATTTATAATACAGATCAAGCGTCCCGGTACAAAGTATACGGGCGCAATCGATTCTAAAAATATAAGTATATACCTACCTCGTAACTATACGCTGGTGAGTCGTGAGTCGTGACTTATTTCAAGAGTCGCAGACGCATTTCCAATTTGTACAATGGCCGGTGATCAACCGTTCGTCTTTCACTCCGTCTGATGATCTGATTATAATATATTTGTATTAATTATTATTCGATTTATGGTCATCGACGACTACATTTTCATCAATATTATATATTTCTTTAAAAATAATAATAAAAGAAAAAACGTTTAAAATTTTATATTTATCAACACGTTATATGGATTATTGCGCACTGCAGCAATGCTTTTGGCAGGGGAAACATTATTGAAATCGGTGAGTAATTTTTATGATTTGTATTCCCGTATAACTGATTGATTAAATTTCAATATAATATTTTCAAAATTATAATTTATAAATGCCTGTTTAAGTATATATATACAATTTACTTTACGTAATGAAGATAGGAAATATTTATATTCAAATGTTATTACCCTGTTTGTTGTTGATATAATAAATACTAAAATATTTGCGTAAATAATAAATTTGTACTCACAATTTTTACTACGCAATATATAATAATATATAATAATATATAATAATATATAATAATATATAATAATCGTATATTCTGCTGAAGCCAGTTGTAATTAAAATATATTTTTTTGTATTTTATTAATTAAAATCGATAATATAAAATCTTTAAATAAAATATACAGATTAAGTAAATAAAGACATATACGCATATATAAATAATAAAGAATGGATAGGCCATAGTAGAGATGGGTCGTTCGCGAACGATTCGTTCAAAACGAACGAATCATTTCAGTGAACGAATTGATTCAGATTCTAAAAGAAAGAACGATTCGTTCGTTAGTTCATGTCGTTCTATCGTTCGGACTCGTTCCAAACTTCATGTGAATCAAATGAATTGATTGAATCTTTCGATTTTATTACTCTCGAACCAATTATTTACTATCATAGTTGTGACTTGCGAATCAATGAGTTGATTCGTTCACTACAACAACTACCCATGACTAATACAATATATTTATTAACAGTAAAATATTTATTTTATTGTATTATATAAATGCAATAATAATATATTTGTTGGTGGTGTATATACATAGGCGATAGGCCATAAGTGTGAGCACTTTTTTTTAGGGAAAAGTATCTTGATTTTTTAAAAGATCGATCTTTTTTTCGATTCGAATTGATTCAAAAGAACGATCCACCATAGAGAATCGCCCATTACTAGTAAGAACTAAATCGGAGATTGAATTACAAATCATGTGAATCAATGAATCAGTGAACGAATCATTTGAACGAATCATTTTAATGAGTCGAATCAAATGATTCGATTCACTTAACCGATTCATTTTTCCCATCCCTAGGCCATAGGCTGCTAAAGTGCTAACGTAATGAACTAATAACGTATGGTGCTGCGATCTGAAAGAGCAGACATCTAAGGTGCCTGTTATCATAGATAATAAGGAATTTATTAACCATGGTTTATATAATATATAGAAATAGTAATCATGGAAAATAAAAATTTCATGAAATAACAAATAAAGCACCTTATTTCTTACAGAACGCACGAAAGATTGGCCTATTCTTTATTATCTACGTATATGCCAATGTTTATTAAAATATAATAATATATTATACTATTTTCATTTATATAACAAAAACGGAATGATTTTATTTATAGTTTAATTTGGTCACAAAACGTTAATTTAAATAAAATACAATTCTTTTTAAAACCAATTATACCTAATTGCATAATAATAATACGAAACACGTGTCTTGCCCGCGAGATATGAAAATAACGAGTTATCATTATAATTTATAATTTACCTATATAATAGTTACGTATTTTAGCAATTTAGCATAAATCCGTTATCTCGTTGATTTATGCAGTTCATATAATATAAAATTAATTATTATTATAAAATATAATTAAATGTAAAATATTATAATTACGATGACCGCGTGTTAGTCTTAGTATTGGAAACAAAAATTGCATATCACCGCGTAATATTATTCAGGTAAAAGATAATCCGTCGGCCGGTATGATATCTCTCTATAGTCTATAACTCTATACGTATATTACATACTCGTGGAAGAATTATCTACATTTTAACATTATTTATATTATTATATAAATAGATGTTTTTTTCTACGTTTTCCCATTATATATATATAATAATATTGTGAAATGTGGGATTATCTTTTTTTCTACAAACGTACCTATATAACTAAATAACAGAAAAGTATAAAAACAAAAAAGAAATATAAAAATTATATATTATAAGTATATAAGTATACTGGTTTTGTCACGCCAACCTCCGAGGTACTTGTATATTATAACACATAATTTATTTGGTATTATTATTATTATTATTATTATTATTATTATTATTATTATTATTATTATTGTTATTATTATTATTATTATTGTTATTATAATATTATGTTTGGTGTGCGTATGGAGCTCGTCAACGTCATAAACGCGGGGATCGTTTTTAGTAGCCGCCCGGGGAAAAACCGGTCGGCCACCGTAGTGTGCGGCGTCGTCGTCGTCGGAGGCAATAACTGGCGTTTATCATAACGTTTGTTGTCGCGAGGAGGGGAGAGAGAAACAATCGAGCCGTCGTCTCGTACACATTGTGTACAATGTAATAATAATAATAATAATAATAATACTAATAATAATAATAATGATAATAATAATAATGATAATAATAATAATGATAATAATAATAATAATAATAATAATAATAATATATTGTTACGACGACCGTCGTCGGCTTCGTTGTCCGTGGTGGCGCGCCCAGTGGCCAACCAGAACGCTAACGGGCGTGGCCTGTGACGGCTTCCGTGCGTTTCCCACGGCGCCCATTGGGTCCCCGGCCACGGCCGTTGCGCCCATGCACCCGCCGACACATAGTATACACGGCCACCGCCGCCGAAGATCGGGTAGCGCACCCGGAGCCGAGCGCGCGCCGATCCGTTGCGGACTGCGAACGACTACTATACTGCCGCCGAATACAAGAACGCCGCTGCGCCGCGCCTGGTTGTTACGGCTGTGTCGTCATCGCTGCGCGCACACACACAACACTCACACACGTACACGCACGCACGCGCACAATCGTGCCCCGCGAGACCGTCGTATTCGGAGACCGCTTCTGACTTTCGTGTGCTACAGTCCAGTGAGTTCCGCAATAATCACCACTTACCGCGGTCGTTGTCTGCTTCGCATTTTATAAATACTAAATTTAAATATTATACACACGCTGTATACTAATATTATAGATATATATTATACACGTACTACTACTACAATAATATTACATATTTATATAGAAACGAAACGAAACGGTTGGCGTACGAAAAATATATTCTACACACAATACATTTTAAATCTCGTGAGTATTATAAATATGTTTTTATTTTTTTTTTTCGTATATTAAAATTTAAAATAATATAAATTTGATATATTTACGTGTTTTTTTTTCTTCGTAAATTTTATTATCGTTCAATCGGGTTTGTTTCGATATACGTAGGTATACCTACTGTAGATACATTATAATAACGCGCGGACAATTTTCTATCCGGAAACAATGGATAACGATAATTAAAATTATTATTAATAATTATTATATAGGTATCGTTTATATTACACACCCGATGTAAATGTCTATGCGAAAATTTATTTTTATTTTTATTAGTACGACCGCGCTATAACCCGCAGTATACGCACGTACAGGAGATATCTATATGCGAGATCGGGTAACCGTGTCGTTAAACGGGTTGAAATCGTTGATTACGGTTGGTGCAGCACGCGCGAAATGCACGGACACGGACTACTGGTGTTTAACGACCGGGTTGCGCGTAACCGCGGTAGTAGTTGACGGCGGTGGGGACGAATTAATGGCGGACGCGGTGCGGCTACCGGTGTTCGGACCGCTACCGGACTCCGCCTATACCCCTTTACTCTTCACCCGTCCGCGGAATCCGTGATGATGCTGCACCTCCGTTCGTTCGGAAAATTATAATATTATTCCAACGTCCCGCGCGGCGTATTTTCATTTCTCCTTGGCGACGAATTCCGTCGACGTTATTACTTGCGCGCGTACAATATACCCTGCGGCACAACTTGCTAATATACCCTGCGGCACAACTTGCACTATCCAACCTTTTTTATTCCCAGCATGCACACAAAGCGTCCGCGTCAACGAAAATTTCGCGCGTAAGTGCTTCTATAATATTATAAATTGTTTTTTCGCTTCTGTATCGTGATTCTTTATTTTTCGCTTGTCGCATCTTTCCAAACGTGTTTATAATATTGGTTAAATTGTAATTTTTCAATATTATATATTTATTTTATATTAATAATAATTAATCTTGCGACGCATCGAAGCTACAAAAATATATTATTTTTTTTTTTTTCGAAAATTTTTATTTTTATTTTTTTTTGTAGAGCGCCTTGAATTTCATCGGGACTGCAACAAGTCGGTCATCGCTGTGGTACGCGGCCCATAAGTGGTGGCGGTGCGGCGATCTGTCCGATTTCGTAAAAATCTCTGCCGCATACATAACGTATTATTATCGCTTTGTAATCCGCATACGATCGCTATATATTGCGTTTTTGTCCGTAATTGTTATCATATCGTACCGATAAAGGTTAGGATTATTAATTAATCTTTTAACCATCATTAGCCTCGTGCAACGACCGAAAACGTTATATTATTATTATACTTGACGTTTTATTATATATTATAATACATTATATTAATTTGACTTTTGTCGTTTTTTTTTTTTTTTTTTTGTTGCAGGCGTGCCGATTCAGAACACACACAAACACACACACACACACACACGTCGCATTTTATAATAATATATATCGTGTCAATCTCATCGCGTTCTGCTATTCGCAACGCGGTCAATCGTGAATCTTTACATACGTTCGCCGCGCACCGAATATTCGTCTCTGCGGACGGATTGTCGTTGTAACCACGCCAGTATATTAATATTGTACCGTGGTCATATCGTATTGGTATATATTATTATACCGTATATTATATATACCGTCGACTCGCGAAAACGCTGCGGCCGGCCCGACCATGTACGCGGTAATACAGTTGGACTCGGAAAACCACAGGCTCCGACCCAAGAGGGTCAAAATGGAGT
Source organism: Tetraneura akinire (assembly GCA_021307375.1). Classification (NCBI taxonomy): domain Eukaryota; kingdom Metazoa; phylum Arthropoda; class Insecta; order Hemiptera; family Aphididae; genus Tetraneura; species Tetraneura akinire. The sequence goes on along the minus strand of JAIUCT010000022.1, from coordinate 3,976,029 downwards.
TTGTGTGCAAATACTGCAACCGGACGTTTAACAAACATTATTCGCTGCTCATACACGAGCGCAATCACATGCCGTCGGTGAATTACCGTTGCGAGATGTGTTACAAGTCGTTCAAACGGCCAGACAGTCTGCAACAACACAGGTCAGTGTCGAAATCGCATTGAATCAAAAATATATAATATATAACTTATTATATTATAATACTTATTTACGGTATACATAATCATGTATACCACTCTATACTATTACTATAATATTTCTCTATAATATATGTGTATATATATCGTATTTAATCACTAAAAATATTTTATACTTTATTTCTTATTTTTTTTTTTTTTTTTTTATATATCTTAATTTACTATATAATATACCTCTATATGGCTATATATATTATATAATAATATATTAAACCTTTTTATTTTATTTATTTTTTTTTTATTTGGTAACTCGTTTAGTAACCGCGGTGGTCGACGAACGCGTACAATATACCTAATATATAGGCGCACATTTTCTATACCGCACGGTGATCGATTATTATTATTATTATTATATTACATATTTCGGTGGTGGTTGGGTTGTGGTGCGGCAATAGTCGAAGGCGGTCGTCTCCATTCAACGTTCGTTTATAATATTTTTATCATTTTTATAAGACCTATACTACTCGAATTTCTCGTACGGATGAAAATTGTTTTTTTTTTTTATATATATATATTTAATTATTATTATTATTATTATTATTACATACATACATACTGTATTAGTTTTAAAATTATATCACACTTTTACTGCCGCTAATAATAATTATATAATAATATTTTTATCTTCTCGCAAATGCGAATTAAGAAATATTGTCGCTTATCTATGTTTTTTTTTTTTTTTTATTATTATTTTTTATATAACAATATTTTTAATATACAACAGTGAACTTTGTGTTTAAATTTTAAAGTCAAATGTTAAAAAAAAAAAATAATAAATACTTCATATCTATATTCAAAATATTCCATTTCAATTTATGGTATAATAATTGACTTTAAAAATTGAGTATCAAAGTACATTCATTCTTATACTTCCTAAATGTATATATACTTTTATTATGTACTACATAGCACTATTTTTATTTTTTTTTTTAGAGTATAATTTACTAATAATTACAGACAGTTAAGTGATTGTATGGTATTACATTATGACTGTTGACTATGGTGGTTGATTTTATTATATATTTATATAAATCTGCGTTTTAAGCTATTATTGGTATATTATATTAATCTTATTACTTTCAGTTATTATTCTTCTCCTTGCATACGTGATACGTTTCACATTCTATATATTGATTATCAATTTTTTAAGTTCTTTTTTACTAGCTGTTTTACTACATTGTTACATATATTTTTCATTCGCGATGTTAATTCGATAATATTTTAATAGTTTTATAATAACATAAAATTAAATTAAAAACATTAAATATATACAAATAAAAGTAAACAAAATTAAAACATCAATTATTTATCTATATATTATAAACATTGATTATTGCAGCATTTTTTTTTTTTTTTTATTAATTTTTGTATTTTATTAAAATGTTACTTCACATGAGATGAACTATTTGCCTATAATATTATAATTACTTTCAAAACGAATTTTTTCAAAATCTATTTAGAAAATAATATATTCTAATTCATATGATATATATATAATCAATATCCAATAGATAATCTACATATTAATTTTCTCTATTTAATTTATTTCTAATATAAAAACATAAAAAAAAAAAAAAAAAAAAAAATAGGTTTTCAGGTTTACATAATATTATATATTATATTTATATGTTATTAATATAATAATACGGCATGGTCGCTTGTTTTACTAATACCGGTTTGAGGTCATATTTCACACAGACCTATCTTACATACTTATGAATGATCTCTATAAAAAAAATGAATTCTCACGAAAATATAATCTAATTATTATGTGTGTACTAGCAACCACATATTAAATGTTATTTCTTCAATATATTTTTTTAACTTTTTTTTCGGAATTCTTTTGTTTATAGTTTTATTTGTCCAATATAGATCAACTCATAGTCCAACTTACAGAGCTGGGTACGCATTGCAGCTTTGAAAAAATGTGATATGCTAAATTATTGGCAAATTTATTGTAATGGAGTGTATGTAGATAGATACTAATTAGGTAATTGTTAAGTTATAAAACTAATATGATTTAATTTGAGCAGACTGGTTAATATTTTTTACTTTTTGAATTAAAAAATATAAAAAAAAAAATTGGTATATTTCTTGAAAAATTACGATTTTAATGTAATTCAATTAATTAATTTAATAATAAAAATAAGTAATTTGAAGAGTCGTAGGTACAAATAAATATTATATTCCTAATAATTTTACTGTATTATAAGGCATAAAAATGTAATATTAATTTGTAGAATATTAGATTTTTTTGGAATCTGATCCATATTAAAACTATTTACAGTTATATAATTCCTTAAATACAATTTCTTTTGAAATGTTCCTTAAAAATTTCTTATTTGAAATTTGCAATTTCAGCAAATTACAATTTAAGAAATCGTGTATAACACAAATGTTTATTACTTGAAGAAAAGAGTGAGGTTGTTTTAGTTTAGATACATAGACAAATATATACCTAACTACCATTTAAGATTAAAAAAAAAAACATATTGTGAAATTAAACCTATATATTACATAGATATACATACATATATATATATATATTCATTTATGTTAATTGTTTGAAATTAATATAATTTAGAATTGTGTAAATATGTAACCAGTTATTGTTAGACATTATTAGATATTTTAAAGTTTAATTTGTCTGTATTATATGTGTTGATAAAAAATATATATAATTTATTTTAAAAATGAATAATTATATTGTCGGTTTGTTTTTTATATTTCAATCCTTCCGTCGCACTCGTACTTTGTATATATATAGGACACAACTTCATATTTACTTATAAAAAAAGGTTATACTAATATTATGAATATTAATTTTTCTAATCCTTATTCTTATATGAAATTAACATATTAATTGAATGGATTTTCAAACTATCGGTTCGGTTCTTATTTTTATTAAGACATTCTTCTACCGAATACTACAGAGTATACGAGTATATATACATGTTCAAAGTATATTAGCTATGTATAGTTTTATTTACAATCGTTCTACTGGTATATATACCTATTTATAATTATTATTATATTATAGGTAAGTATACCTAAAAGTGTATTATGAGTGTTGTTTGATGACAAAAACATTTTGTTGATTTATTGAAAATAATATAAAATGTTTTCAAGATGAATTATATATACATGTAGATGTATACTATTACTTATTATAATAAGTATATTATTTTTTTTGATAAAAGTTTCCATAAATATTAAAAATTAAATTATTAAAAAAAATTATATGGTTAAAGGTGAGTGACTTTTTTTTTTATATAATTTAATAAGATTCCAACGTTTATTTCTGTTATCTATTAATTAATTATATTAATAGTTTTATATAAAATATAATCTATTAAAATTTACCTTTAACCAAGTACCTAAGCATATTATTTTATAACATTAAATAGTACATAAATTCACATGTGGTATAATACAAAATTGGAATGATTATATACTCTCAACATCATTTCTAATATGAAATTCTATATTTATATATACGTATATATTGGTATTAGTAAAAAATTTAAGAGTTGATTATAAAAATAAATATAATTTTATAAGAAGAGCTCTTGTGCATATTTTAAATACTAATAAATAAAAACCAAATTCCACAAAAAAAATACTTTATTATTTTAGTAAATATACGTATTTCGACAACAACGTTATCATCTTAAGTAGGTACTAAACATAGACTGATCAGTCTTTATCATTACTAAAATAATAAAGTAAATTTTTTGTGAACTTTGGTTTTTATTTATTAATACCTATATAAAATATAAACTATTATATTTTTTATATATTATGTATACGTATATAAATACGAAAATGTATCTTCATTTGAAACTATTAAAACAAAGTTAATGTACCTATTATGTGTGGTTTATTAAATTCAACAATATTTATGATAAGTTATATCTTATATCTGCTCGTTATAAATTATGTTGGCTATTATAATTTTAAATATCTGGACGTAAAAAAAAATAATAATAAAATTATTATACGTACCGCGAGAAGATTGTTTTATACTTATGTATAATTGATATTCACGTCCAATAATATATATATTTATTAATTATTGTCAATTATTTTGACGCCATTTTGATAAAATATTTAATTATTATTTATTGTAAAAAATCTGAATAATTAGGAATTTTATAGTTTATTTTAATTATTATTTAATTTGAAAAAACGACATACCAAATAAATATAACTTTTTTCTTTATCTAGACTTCGAATTATAGAGTCTAAAAAGGGTAGTAATGAATTTTGATTGAAACTTGAATACAATGATAAATCATTAGTTCATTACATTCGAAAAACGATTCTGAGCGAAGTACTGTCAGATTTTGGTATTTAAGTGACTCATTTTGAGGTTTAATGGGCATTTATATATTGAATATTTTAATGTAAAGACTGATAAATGTAAAGATTTTAATCAATGTATAATATCTGATGAACTTCGTTCAAAATCGTTTTTCGAATGTAATCATTTATCATTGCATTCAAAATTCAACACTATTCTCTTTAGACCTGTATCCCTTTAACAGCTGCTATCAGCTCTTCTTTGTTTGAAATGAATAATAAAAGTAAATGAGAGAATATAGTTATGTTTGACGTTCATTAAACATAAAGTTATTAACTGCAAAAGTTCCAGTCGGTGTGCGTTTATCGAGTTTAAGTTTGGTAGCGTAGGTTAACTATGTAACGGACGTTATCTTTAGAGTTGAAAACATATTATGGACGTCTATTAGTGTCTAGACGTCTAGTCGAATTTAATTATGTATTGTTCGGAAAATCAACAATTAGCAATATGTACATGAAAAAATATAATTATGTTTGAGTAGTAAAATAATATAAATGATAGTTACCTACTTGAGAGTAAAAATATTTGTAATTATAGAGATTATTATTTTATATTTTGTCTGTTTTCTATTTTAATATCTAATATAAGTGGCGACAGGGGATATACCTAAATTATAAAAAAATATAAATAAAAACACACTACTTTAAGCATTTTTTTTTTTTTTTTTTTAACACTCTTCACTCTGCATTCTGCAATACCACAAAAATAATAATATATGTATATAAGCTTTCTTATAAATTATTACGATATCATTATTGATAATAATTGAATGTCAAAAATATTATTATAACTTTTTCTTCGCTTTGTCTTTATCCCACACAGTTTGGGTTTGCTAATATTGATGGTATCGCTTTATTATCGATTATTGTTTAAGGTAAAAAACTAAAAAATATATTTGGGTGCAATAAAATTATTGTTTTTGTCTATTTGCAATACATATATTTATATCGTAATAAAGTTACAAAATTTGTTAATTAATAATATTAAACTTGAATAAAAAAAATCAATTCTTTTAAAATTTTTTGTCACAGAATTGCGAGTGGCCAGTGGGTAATGAAAGCAAGAACATAGTAAAATCCATTGTTACAAGAATACAATATGATCAGAGGTCAGTATAAAATGTATATTATATTTTTGTATAATTAAAATATTATTTCGTTATTTTTACAATACAATCTAACTATTATTTAATTATAAAAAAAACAACACTAACGTTTTATAAGCTGTATAGTTCTATATCTATATGAACAATATATAATTGATATTAACGAAAAACAATATAATTATTTTTTAAAATGGCTTGAGGGATTGTATTTAAAATATAATCTTTTGATAAATACGTGTCAAAATACGATATTTGCTTAAAATAAACGTTAATTATTATTATAAAATGATTATTTAAATGTATGTAATATGTATTATATCATATTACACTACATTTTTAATTTTACAAAGAACAAAATAAGAGTTTTTTTTTTTAAATTTTATTAAATTTTTTATATTATTAAATTTTAATTTTATAAAATAATTAAAAAATGCATATTTAAATTAAATTAATAACATGTTTTATTTGTTGCATATCATATAAGTAGATAAATACATAAATTACAAACTATAATGAGTTTTCGTTACGTACATTTTTACAATTTTTATATATTACAAAGTAGTTGCACATCTGTAAGTCACTAATAATAATCTAAGTGTTATTATTATTATTATTTTTTTTTTTTTACAACTATTATAGACATACTCGTTTCAATACTACAAAGTAGTATACAAACAATAAATAATTTTACGTGAACTGCAAACTATTTACGTGTAGTAGTGTACTTTTTGTTAGCTTTAAATAAAATAACATAATAAATTTACACTATTTCCAAGTCTTAAATATATATTTATTTTTTCATATTTTAAGTATTGAGTTATTTTTTTTTAATTTTTAGAGTTTGGGAAGGTCATTATTGAACTGATAAAAAGTCTTGTATTTTAACATATTTACAAGTCGGTATATACTAAAGTAGTCATAAGTATTTACTAGGAATTTATATTATATTACATAAAATATCTAAGTATGTGTACTGTATTGGTACCGACATGAAATTTTTTATTATTTACACCATTGACAATATCTCTATTCATTAATATTCATAAGCGTGAGAATATCCGTCGAACCAAGTTTCCATACATTTAACCGTTTGACGGACCATTCAATATTTGAACAATTATTATCACCTTTTACCTATCTATAATAATATTATATATTATGTATATACTTTATAACTTATTATGATATACAAGATGACGAAATAATACAAAAAAAAAAAAAATGACTTCTGACCATACTTAATGATTGTGTTATAAACTTATAAATATAATGATAAAAACAAAAAAATTAACTCTGTAGTATTTTAATAATTACAATGCATCGTATAATGGGATAAAACTATTTTATTTAATAATTTAATTAAATTAAATTAGTGTAATATTTGATTTGTACTTACTACTTTTATGGTATTATATTATATAGTATAAATAATGGAGGTGCTCAGACAGCAAAAAAAAAAAAGGCTAAAATGAATTTTAACGACTACACCACTATGACTATACACTATTCAACTATATTGTTATGTATTTAGGTACTAGTTGTTTAATAAACATTAATAATAAACTAATACGTGCTTACTATTTAAATATTTTCTTATAATAAGTTGAATAAAACAATTATTATATTTGAGTAGACAAATAATTGAATGTTGTATATTTGATAGTACGAATAACAAATGGGAAAATGTTTACCTATATATTGTGATCGATGCCACGATCCGTTCAAATCCTTATGTGTTTAATTTGTATACATTAACAATATGCAATTTTTATATTAACGTACTAATATTTTGTAATTACAGATTTCAAGCAGTTTTTCATGAATTATCCAATGTGTGTTTAATAAACACTGTTTATACTTGCTCTTCAAACTGGTATTAGAATAGCGATGTGCTTACGCGGTACTTGTACATATAATGTATATATATTAATTTTTTTTTTTTTTTTTAATACAATTGTATATGTAAATCAAACACATTAAATTAAAATATTATACAATTTTTATATACTATTATATAGTTAGTTTAGTAAGTGAATTCACTTAAGTCATTAGGTATGATTTATTTACTCGCTATACCTACGTTCTTTATTTTTAAAATATACTTTTAACATTTTTATATTAACTTATTATTATAATACGTTGTATCGAAGAAAAATAAATTAGTTCATCGATTTCAAAATTGAGAAAACTTTTCATAAATTTTTGTTGTCTTCCGATATATTTATAGTGAACCGGAAAAACATTTTTTATTTTACACATATTTTGTTTGTAAAGATATTTGATAAATTTACGACGTTTATCGTTCTTTTTGACAACATTTACATAATATATTATATTAATAATATGACCGTATACACGTAGTGTTTTTCTTATTTAAATTCGAAGCGGTTTCTGGTCGAGTCCATTACATGTTGATTGTTATAAATTTATAAAGTTATATACGTGTTCAAAAACTAACAGCTCTTGGGATTAGTTTCCGGAATTAATATTATAATATTATTATAACATTGCGTGTATAATTAATAACCATAATTTTGGTGTAAATACCAAAAATATGTCTTGTAGATTAAAATATCGCGATGCGAGTTAAAGATATTATGTTTTCCGGACGTTTAACAACGTGTAAACGAGTTTTTTTTTTTTTTTTTACATACGTTTATCAAACTTGCCACTGGGCACGAAGTATCCTAGTAGTAAATAGTAGTAGTAACACTTTAATATATAGTAGTATAAATATAATAATAATATTATCTTATCTTATCACGGAAGTAGAGGAAGAACTAGTTTTGTTTTTAATCATTAAATTCAAAATATAATGCGTTTATATACCTACAATAATAACCCTTTGTTTTGAAATCGTGAACTATTTTATATATAATACTTTTTGTAACTTTTATATTAATATTAATTTGTAATTATTATAATATATTGTATTTAAACGGTATTATTTTTTATTTATAATTATATAAATATATGAAATAATAATTCCTATCCCGTTCCTGAAAATCACACGACATTGATAATAATCTATTCGTTAAATTCTAAATATCCGTGCGCTATCGTATTGTGTACCTATATATACATTTAATATTATATTATATCTTACGGATACATACAATAATTTCGATGTTATTTTTTACCATAAAAAATATATAATTATTAATCATATTTATAATAGGATATACTAACTATAAATATTATATTGTATTAATCGATAAATATTGTTTGTGTACGACGAATATATTATAATATATTATACGTTCTTCGTGTAAATATAATTTGAAAAAAAAAAAAAAATTATAGGCGTTTTTTATTTGATTTTTTATGCAAATTTCGATTGATATCGAGAGAAGATTTGCTCCAGACGCCTTTATATCCCTATATACCTACCTAACCTATACGTAAATATATTATTATAAAAATGAACGTTGGCGGTTACACGCACGAACGAAATGTACGTTATATATATCTATTTGTACTTATACGGTTAAATAATGTGTTCATCGAGAGTTCGAACTTATACGTAGGGGGTATTATAAATGTGTATAAAAATATACGAGAAAATTAACGCCAAGATCGATTTGCTCTATTGTGACGTCCCACGGTCGTCTATTTCCGTCGTATCTATATTTAAAAACGCGCTCGCGTATCATACTTTTACCTATTACACCTCTACCTACTTTTTTTTTCTTTTCTCGGCTTAATATAATATTTTTATCGCCCGTTCCGCATGCCGAATCGTACGCGATATCAACGTACGAATATAATAATTATTTATTATCATAATGGGAATAATATAAAATATCGTATTATTATTGTTACGGGCGTGACGCCGTCACACGCACGAATACCCCTCATTAATTTTATTATTATTATTATTATTTTATTATTATTATTATTATTATTATTATTATTATTATTATTATTATTTTATTATTATTTAATTTCTTACATTATTCATTAAGACAACAATACGCTACACGTTCGCCACTCTGCGCGTAAGTACCTATATATAATATTATAATCGTGAGGAAATAGGCGTTCGTTGAATTACGCATATTTATATATATATATATATAATACGTGTTCTCTGCGTATGTATAGCGGTTACAATAATATAATGATGGGTACGTCTCTCGCGAGACTCTGGATGCGTGGGCGCGACCTCGCCGCGATACACGCACGTGTATACGTATTATATACCGTATATTTTATACCTAGGTATATGAGTGGTATATATACCTGTATTGTGTTTGCGTACACCGGGTATACGTGTACCGTGGTTTTTTTTCCCGTATACCTACATATTTTTATATACGCGTCTCGAGCCGAGGAGGAGGAGGAGGAGAGAGAAATTAAACGTAATAATAATATCGACGATGATTAATAATAATATTATAATTACTATATTATTATTCAAATATATATTTAATACGAATTATTATAATATTACGGTATATATTAATATATTTTAATTATAATACGCGAAATCCGGTTTGTCCGCGAAACGACGGGCTTTCAAATAATAATATCTAAATACATACTGACGGTATTTTATACTAACTCAAACAATGACGATGATTATTTTTTTTTCTATATTTCCGTTCGGCATTATTTTTTTTATTTTTTAATATTTTATAACGTTACACACACGTTTAGTCATCATCGCGATGTAGGTACACTCGCGTCATAATACGAATTTAGCAACAATTATATTAATATATTGACTCGTCGACGGGTCTCGCACATAACTGTCGGACGCGCGTTTATTATGTAGTTATGGGCGGAAATAATCTGATGCATCGTGTATTCTTGGTTTTTTTTTGTTTCAACGTTTACAATCATAACGTGACGTATACCTAGGTATAAAACATTACCTGTACGAGAATATACCTCGTTCGCGCGTTTTATGCGTCATTCGCTGAGTCGCTGCGGATTCGGTGTGTTCCTGCAGCGTGTTGGAGGAGCAACGAAAAACACTATATTCGTTGCAGATTTACCGGAAATGACTGTGCGATGGTTACGAAATTTAATATAAAAATCAGCTAGTTTGACTTTCACACAATATTCAATTTTTTCGTATTATAAATAGGTAGGTACAATGATAGATACATATTTATATATAGGTATATTATATGCGACTTCGTCAATAATATAACGTCGGTTTAGAACAGTTTTAAAATGGAACCGCGTTTTATCAGTGTACGAATATATTATATAGAAACGTTTTTTATCTTTATTATGGATAAATAAAAAAAAATAATAATAATTTTTACCCGTATATTTATTCGTTTATGAATATTATAACATAATATTTTTGAATAATATACGGACGTATACGACGAGTATTATAACAGTTCACCGACAATAATATTTTATATATAATACCTATACCTATACCGCGGTCGTGGGAATGCGTTTGTGGTATATAAACGGGCAAAAGCCGATGCAATATTGATGATGTTGTAAAATGGAAGGAAAAAAAAAATCCGAAAGAAAAAGTAGCCTCCAACCTTCGGCTTCGATTATCGTATAACGTAATATATCACATTATATATTACTCTTCGTATATACGTACAAAACCATATAGGTACATAATAAATATCGGTTTTGGACCATTAAGTAGACGGTTAGGTTACCCGTTGAAATGTGTATAATATAATATAATATTTTATTGTACAATATTATAATAGCCAGCATTATTATTATTATTATTATTATTATTATTATTATTATTATTATTATTATTATTATTA
>JAIUCT010000022.1:3952528-3964598 GCA_021307375.1 Tetraneura akinire | reverse complement strand
TATTATTATTATTATTATTATTATTATTATTATTATTATTATTATTACGTATAGTCGGAATAAAAAATAGGTAATAATAAGGATAAAAACGACAACACTCCCGTCGATTGCTGCAGTTCGCGCCGTTAATGGGTTTTTGGGAAAATGCTTATACACTCGCCTGACTGACACTCTTGTCAATCGTTACACAACGATAATATTATAGTGTATAATATGATATTATATATACAGAGCGATCGGAATTTCGTGTTAAAAAAAAAATGAAGCGTTAAAAATCCTTAGGTAATGAAATTCCGCTGATCGTCCTGTATACCTATTATGTATTTAAAAATCGTTTCGTACACAATATTTCGAGTATGTATATAACTATTACAAAAATATACTATACAAATATCTCGCGCGGAATTCGGACGAATATTAAAAAATTAAAATTAAGTTTAGGTAAGTGGTATAAAATATCAAAATATTATGTTTATCTGGTTATCGCGAATTTTTAAAAAAAATAAATATATATAGGTAGGTATACGATTTCCTTGAAATAATATGTATATTATATATTAAACACAATTTAAATCTATATCTTCACGTGAAAATTGATAAAACATGATAAATTGATAATATAATATATTTGTATAATAGCCCATGGCGAAAAATAAAAACTATATTTGTATATGATATTATAAAAAAAAAACACTCGTACGTGCCATTCGAACGAGTGAACGACGATTATTTATTTAATATAATAATATGAACGCACGAGCGTGAGTTTAATTTTATTTTTATTGGACGATTAATATTTCAATATAATTATGACCAACATACGGAATATAATCGTTGTGAATGAAAATAATAATAGTACAATAATATTATATATAGGTACATAGTTAAGTTAAACTCACGTGAGAAATGATAGTAGATTTAATCACGCGTATTATAATATATATAAATCCGTTCTCATGAAAAACGTTTTGCCGTATTATAATTTGTTTTAGTCGAGTTTAATATCTTTTTTTTTCTCTTTTTCTTGTATTTTGTTTTTATTCTTCATCCGATTACATTGCTAGCAGCGACCGTCCGTTCGTGTGTGCGAAAGAGTATATACCTCGGTATATTCTTACTCAGTTACTCTATGGTATATACCTATGTTACGTATATTACGTATTTATACTAGTTTGGTAATTAAACGTCTATAAATAGCAAACGTAGATATAAGTATATAGAAAATATAAATACATCGTGAAAAGAATATATATTATTAAAATAAAATAAATTATATCGGTCGTTATATAGAATACATAATTAACAATAAGACACATCACGACTCTATATTATAATATTAAAAATATTCGTTATATTATTTTTGTAATTTTTATAAATTATTGTTTTATAAATTGTTTTATATATTATAACGGCGGTCCGGATATATAAATAGTATATAATATATAACATTACATAAAATAGATTATAACACACGTTTTGAGGTTATAATATATGATATAATGTTAATATAATAATAATTATAATATATACGTTTTAACCGCGTATAAATTTTAATATCTTGCGAAATGTACGTATATATGCATATAATGTATAAAAGCAAAGTTTAACTCTTTGTTATTTCTGTTGGAAGATATGCCAACAGAATTTTAATTTTTGCACGATACGATGACTAAACGTATATACGGATTAATTTACGTGGAAATATATAAATGACGCACTACATACATATATAATATAGTCATGATAATAATAGTCACTATATATATATATATAGTAAAAACACACACTGTAAATATATATAAAAGTCGAGATCTCACTTTCAATACGATAACATCTATGTAACACGCGTTTTAATTTTGAGTCATATCTTTAATAACATATCGTGCATATATTAATATCATCATAATATTCATAATATATATACGGATTTTTAACTTTATATAAGAATAAATTATAAATTATTATATGCTCCGTGATATAATGTGGATATAATAATATTGTGTATAATTATTTATTAAATCTGCGTATACTTTTTTCATTGTTGTTCTTATAAAGTGGTAGTAACATATATAATATTTTGTAAACTATTACAATATATTATATTTTATATTGCCTTTATGTACATTTATACATAACAATATACAGGTATATGAGATTAGGAGACTTTAAGGGGGTATAATCGATATTATTGAAATTTCTTTAAATCGTTATATTCATTTATATTTTCGTTACATTTTGAGTGGAGTTCAGTCAGACATACACGTAGATTAATAAATTATTGATAATATTTTAATACATTTAAAAAAATACAACATATTATATTAAAATTGAAAAAAAATGTAACAGTTCAAAAATTTTATCTTGTACCTACATACACCTGCGTACAGACTTATGAGCCGAGTCTGAGCCAAGCCAAGCCAATAGGAAGCTATTCGTAAATTTTGTTGTTTTTCCGCCAATTATGGTACTATTTTTTGATGTTACGAAATACGAGAAAACTATTGCGATTTGAGACATTTAAAAAAACAACTAAATAATGAATCAGACATTACAGTGCCATAGAGTCTAATATTATACAAAATACGTTGTATAAATATAATAAATTAATAAATATACAGAAAATTAAAATTATAAATCATTAAAATATGTATAATAAAATATATAAGTATATTCATAATAATTATGTTATACTCGTATAATATTATAATATAAATAGATTTCTTCTAATTATTATAAATTTAGTTAGGTATTATAAAATAAATATGTACGTGTAGAAATAATAAAAAACATTATATAATATTGAAATTCTCCACCAAAAGAAAACTTTGTTTTTTGGTAATCGGACCACATTATTACAATAAAAAATGTGTTCATACATAAAACAATATTTACATTTTATTATTTTCATTATTTATATCATGTTGTAAGCATAGGAAGATCAGTCTCAGCAGTAGGAGTGGAAAATAAATGTTACCAAAACATTGGCTAACCATATATGGTTTGATACAATTTATTATGTATAATGTGATGGGAGAAAATCGTCAAGTGCAATGTAATTTATTTGATATTCCTGTAGATAAAGTGAAAAATCATAATATTAGGTAAAAATATTTTAAATTTTAAATAACGACTTAATTAACGAGTTAATTGTAGATTTGTATATCACCATAAAATTATTAAATAATTAAAGATATAGTATTAAAAAAAAAAATGTGCACAATTTTAAAATTATTTATGTGTTTTCACTATATATTATCTAGTTTAATATAATAATTAACGTACTTATATTTTTATACTTTATGAGTTATAAGTTATGACAAACACATTTTCTCATTATTACTTATAAAACTCTGAGCAAATTTGAATATACTTCTTTTAAGATCAATAATTCTCAAAATAATCCTCAATCCGTTATGAGTATTTCTGATTTACCTGTGCAAAGATTTGTTTTCTTCAAAACGATATTTCATCATTGTTTTCAAGTCATAAGAATAATACAACAGTATCTATCCATCACCATTATGCTTTTTACGTTCATTTTATTAGGCATTTTAAAAAGCTTTAAAAATATTATTAATAATATATTTTATATGTAATAACAGTTTCAGATTAATAGCTGCAATTGAATATATAGACAATAAAAGGAGTATTGTTCATATTAAACGAGTCAACGGCCAATGGGAAACAAATAGTGATTTATGCCATTAAATCATAAAATACATAACTAATAAAAAAATTAAACTGCATGCATTATTCTTTACAAAATTATAATTTAATTACATTAATTAATTAATTTTTGATGATAATTTGTTGAAATGCATTATAATCTTTTTTTCATTTTATTAATAAATAATATAAATAAGTGAATAATATTGTTGTTTTATCTAATAATATTTAGTTTTATATTTATTAAAATTTAATAATGTTTTACACATGCAGGTATCAATTATGAAGTAAAGAAAAATAGAAGTACTGTAAAACTTATAAAAAAACAAAAAATCTTGTAAAACTTTATGATCGGTTTCAAAAATTTGCACATACCCACTGAGTGATAAAAATATACTGTTACAAAAATAATGAAAATACTAAAATAGCATTAAACATGCATCTATAATACAATAATTATACCTTTATATGTAATTCACATTTTTGTAACATGAATTTCTAGCCACTTTATAATTAAGTGCCAATATTACTATGTATATCACGGGTTCTCAACCTGGGGGGCGCGCCCCCTAGGGAGGCGTGACAAAATTTCAGGGGGGGCGTGAAAATTATTTTTAAATTATAATAATATTTTTTTTTTGTGCAAATAAATTCATTTAATATTAAAAAAACGTCATTGAAGTTGTATTCATATTAATCCAATAACCAACATTAATGTATAGTTTATAAATATTATGCATACATCAATCTTATAGCAGTGAGGGGGGAGGCGTGAACTCATAAAATAGTTTGAAAGGGGGCGTAGACCTCAAAAGGTTGAGAACCCATGATGTATATGACGTCTAACAAATTCTAACAAGTTTTAACAACGTCTAACAAGTGTCCCTGAGTATGTTATGACCGGTTTCAGACATTTTGAGCATTATTGTTGTGCCACCGTAAGTTGGTACCACACATAGTTAAGTGCCTATAACTAAGTTTATAACGTCTAACAAATTCTAACAACGTCTAACAAGTCTCAAATAAGTTTGTTAGAAGTATTTGAAGTAAGTGTGTTATGCATGTAGTACCAAGTTCACGTACGTGTATATGTACATTATGGGACATTATGAGTTGTACGCACCCCATGAAATTTAACATAGGGTGTTCGAGCACCGCAGCACACCAATAGTCGGCGCCTATGCCTGTGTATCTAATACAAATGATTAAAAAATGTGTATTTTATAGGGAATAAATAAATAATAATAGTAGTTTTTGAAGTTTTGAAATATTTCAAGTGAAAAAATTAAAAAATTTCGTGAAATTTTTAATCACTTATAAATAATAATAAAATATTATTATTATATATTGCCATTGCGTATATTATTTTAAATGAAACGCGGACTACGAATATTAAATAATTCTTCGAGGTGCAGGTTGCGGAGAGTCAATTATATACTGCCGCGTCTTTACAACACAGTAATTTACCGTGTGTGTATGTGAGTCAATAATTTAAAAATTTCGAATTTTAGTTCCATCACAGTTCATTCAATATTATTCATATATTTATTATGAAAAATCATACTGTTTCCTAATTTTACTGTTTTTATATTGATATTATGTTTTTTATTTTATTTTAATTATTTAATAAGATATTTATTAATAACGATTTTCAAAAAATTGTGTACTTTGAATACTTATAACTTTAAAAAAATTCATGTTTTAAATATCGAAAAATGTGAGTATATCAAGAAAGGTCAGCTTAATATGTATTATAAATTACAAATGTCTATATATAAAGGATAATTTTAGTTGTGATGGAACTAAAATAGTAAAATTTAAATATTTCAAGTCAATTTTACAACTAATAATTAAAAAAATTTTTTTTGAAAATTTTTGATTTTAAAATTATACCTGGTACACTAATATTAGAAGATATATTGAATATAACGATTAAAATAAATTTCAATGATGGATTATTCCCCCTTTAACAAGTTTCTTGCATTTTGGAGACTTTAACGCACTACGGTACTAAACATAATTAAAAATTTCAGTTTATCGATAATCGATATTTTTGTAAATTTATTTCGTAAACTATTATAGTATTTTGAGAATTGAAGTGTATTATATACACTTAATATATTATTCACAATAATTAATGTCGAATAATACTTAACCTGATAAGCCTAATTTTATGCTTTAATTTGATATTTCATTTCTAAATAATTCATATACCTATACTTAATAAATATTATTTACACTGATAGGTAAATATTATAATCCCACGCATACAAAATAGATTAAATTTCAGGAGGAACAAAAAAAGGTCTCAAAATACATAATATATAATAGCTAATATTAGGTTATACCCATTATAGAACAATAAAAATAGTTGAATTATGTACACAGAACGAAATCGCATTAGTCAAATCAATAAATTAATTTTGTCAAGTTTTGATAAAAAAATATTTATTAAATTAATTATACTATTATTAATTTAACAATATATATAATTGAATATTCCATTTCTTACACAATTAAAAATATGGTGTGTTATATTAATAATAAATTTTTGTTAGTTTGTTAGAATTCAATTGTTTATGATAAATGTATATAATTATTCTATTTTAAGGTTGGATTTTCCCAAGTTTCGACTAGTAGTTTATCGTTATTATCAGCTGACAGCTATTTGTATGGCGTTGACTACCCGCCGCTCGTGCGTCTTGCCATGTGCCATGTAGCATTAATGCATTATGTATTATTTTATTTAGTTATTGGTTTATTACAAACTTCATGATTTGAACAGTTTATTTTGTTAATATAACTAATAATTTTATTAGACCTCGTGGTTTGTGAAGTGTACAATATTAATATATTATATATTAATATATTATATTATATTATATTATATAATATATTATATTATAGTGTTTATGACTAATTGGTCACCATTTTCTGTGACGCCATTGACTGACTGTGAAACGTTAAATTTTTCCGTCATTGTTTTATTTTTTTCTATTCGATTTGTGGAATTGTGGGTAAATATTAAGGTATGTATTAAATTTGTATCTAATTTGTTATTAATAATAAAAAAAAACATTTTTTTCATTTTCTTAATCCTTTAGTTACTTGTAAGCTAGACCATAACCTCGGCTATAATAAATACCTAACATTTTTTAAAAAAATTTTTATTAATTTAATCATGATTTGTTTTATTTGTAATTTATATACATCCACATTGTCTTCACTGATCACTCATTACAAAATTATGCATTTACTTGGACCCCATAGCACCTATATATGTAAAGAAAACAATTGTTCACAATCTTTCCAAACATTAAGTAGTTTTAAGAAACATGTCATAAAAAAGCATATGGTAAAAAATAATTTAAATGAAATTGAGCTTCAAAATAAATTTCCAATTAACAATGATGTTAATATTTGTGATGTAGAAATAACTAACGCTGATAATACATCTGAAGTATTTGAAATACCTGAAACATCTAATAACAGTAATAACAACTTTGATATTAATAAAAGTATTGAACAATTACATTTATCAGTAGTTCAATTTTCTCTATCGTTACATAATAATAATAATTTTTGTAGAAGTGATATTATAAACATACAAAATGATATTGAGAAAAATATAATAAAACCTATCATCTCATTATTAGATGGTGTAATTAAAAATGAAATAGTAGACAATTTGATTTTATCAAAATATTCAAAAATCACATTAGCAATTTTAGATCCATTTAAATTATGTAAAACGGAATATTTATTAAATAAATGCTTAACGACTAATGAACTCATAAGTGACACATTTAAACAATTTACTATAAATAATGAAATAAATTTAGTTTCTAATAATGGTTTAACAATGTATAATGAAATAAATACAAAAGCTGTTCTAATGCCTCTTAGATTCCAATTTAAAAAATATTTTGAACTTGATAATAATCTTAATTTTGCTTTAAGTCGTTATAAGAATTTAATTAATTGTCCAATCTCAGAAGATAATTGCTCAATGACAAATTTTATTCAAGGGTCTTTGTGGAAAGAAAAAATAGCTTGTTATCAAAATAAAATAGTAATGCCTTTTTTTATGTACATTGATGATTTTGAAATTAACAACCCGTTAGGTTCAAAATCAACTAACCATGCAATTTCTGCTATTTATTATAGTTTTCCTTTAAGTGGAAGAGGTTCAAAACTTTCTCATATTTTTTTAGCATCTCTTATAAAATCTAAAGATTTAAAATCATATGGTAATGATTTATGTTTTAAAGAGTTAATTAAAGAATTGAATTTATTAGAAAAAGATGGAATTATTATTCATACACATGATGGTCCTAAAGAGGTACACTTTATTCTTGGCTTGATAACTGGAGATAATTTAGGATTAAACAGCATATGTGATTTCAGTAGGTCATTTTCTTCTAACTATTTTTGTAGATTTTGCAAAGCACATAAAACATTAACACATACTTTAAGTGAAGAAGATAATACATTACTTCGTAATGTTGAAAACTATGTACACGATGTAGAAATAAATGATTTTTCTCAAACTGGAGTTGCTCAAAATAGTATTTTAAATAACATCACTTCTTTTCATGTCACTACAAATTATTGTGTTGATATAATGCACGATATATTTGAAGGTATCTGTCATTACAACATGTGTCACATAATAACTTATTACACAGAGACTATAAACATAATTTCGCTGGAAACGTTAAATTTAAGGAAACAACATTTTAGTTATGGTGAATTAGAACAAAAAAATATTTCACCTCCTATTGAGAAATGTCATTTAATTAAATTTCATTTAAAAATGTCAGCAAGACAAATGATGAGCTTTGTACATTTTTTTCCAATAATGATAGGTGATTTAATACCTGAAGATGATGAAGTTTGGATATTTTTTTTAAATTTTTTAGAAATAATTGAAATTGTAATGAGTTTTGAATTAACACAGCAAAGCTCTATTCCACGTTTAAAATACTTAATTAGTAAACATAATTCAGATTACATAATAATTTTTAAAGATAATCTTAAACCAAAACATCATATATTAATCCATTATCCCTCAATAATACTTAAATGTGGTCCCCCTAGACACTATTGGTGTTTCAGGTATGAAGCAAAACACAAAGAACTTAAAATGTATGCGAGAGCAATTACCTCCCGAAAAAATATTTGTTTTACATTGGCAATAAAATATCAATTAAAATTTGCATATTTTTTATTAAATCAAGAAATTAATAAAGATTTTTTTATCTCCATTAAGCATAAAATGAATTCTGATCATAGTTATATAACAAATACTTTGAATATTCCATTTAATAATTTTATAAGTTATTCAAAACTAGATTTTAAGGGTATAGTGTATAAGGTAGGAAATTATGTTACTAGTTTTAAATATGATCTTTGTTTGTATGAAATTCTTGAGATAATAGTAATAGAAGATAGTGTTGTTTCTTTTATTGTTCACCAAATTCAACTGGATTCATATAACTCTCATTTAAAAGCATATGAAGTTAATAAGAATAAACAAATAATTACAAAACTCATAATAAATGTTGGTGAGTTAAGTGGTCCACCAATAAATATTAATCAAGTTTCCAGTGGTAAACTATTGATTAGATTAAAAGAATATTTTTAAATTTAATATTTTTTTCTTAAATTATTATATTACCTATAATTTAAAACATTTATGTAGGTATATAATTACATGAATGTATTTATATGAAGATATTATTTTATTCAAAAGCCAAAAGAATCGGAATATTGTTATTTTTGTATCAAATTGTTATATAATATTAATATTCAAAATCTATCTCCTTATTTAAATTTATATTTACATGTACCTATGTGTATTTTGTAGTTTAGTAATTATTTATATTATTATATTTTATGTGTAAACTTTTATTAATGTTGTATTTCTAAATAGTATTTAGCTTACCTACCTATATATTTTCAAAATATGTACATTTTTAAGATTGAAAATGAGTTATAACAGAGATGTATTATTTGGCAAGTTTATATCTGAGGTGGAACATGGAGAGTCAGCTAAATTTCCAACAGTTACTTCTGATGAACTTACCAAGTATTCTGTTTTTGAATTATCAAATTCAGAGGTTGATTTCAGCGACCAAAACATTATAAATTCAAATAATTGTTCTGATGAATATCCTTTGGTGGAACAATTTAATATGTCTGAAGAAGATAAAGATAATGTCAAAAAACTTCTCGATAGTTGGAATATGGGGTTTTTATTTCAAACATGTATTGGTAAGTTAAAAATATGAATGTATTACAATTTAAATAACTGATTAAATTAGATTACCTACCCATTTTTTTTTTTTTAATAGTAATTTGAAATTTTCTAATTATATTTAATATAAATTATTTTCAGCTGAATGTATGGATATAGATGCTTTACGGTATATAAATAGTGCTCAAATTTGTCAACTATTAAATAAATATCCTCTAGGTATTCGAATTAAGTTTGGTTATTATATTAAGCAGTGGCAAAGTTCTAAGTTTGAAAAAAGCTCCAGTGAATTAAATTTATCCACAAACACAGTAAAATCTTCATCTAGTTCATTATCAGAATCAGAACCATTACACTCTTTTTCTCTTGATGATATTTTAACAAATAATACACAAGGATCATTAATACTTAACTTCTATAAATCTAATAATAATTTAAATGAAATGTGTAGAAATTTATTAATAGATTTGATAATATCAAGTTTATTGGATGAAAAACGTCCAATGACTACATCTTTAGCAAACCACATTGCTGATGTAATAGTTGGAACATTCCCCACTGAAATAAAGGTGATTAATAAATATACATTTTGTATAACTTATTATTTTAAACAATTTTGTTTTACTGTATAACCTAAATTAATATTTATACTAAGTACTTAAATAATTATACATTATATTTTTTTAAAGGAAATATACTTTGTAAAAGGTGGATTAAAAAAATGTCCTAAAGGAAAATTATATACAAAATATTATAATGTACTCAGAACTTTGAAGAGCCATGGATTGGTACCATCTGAATTGCTAAATACTAAAAGAAGTAACGAAAATGAAATTCTTTCACGTGTTACTGAGAACTTAAACGTTAATATAAGTAACTACATATATTATTTTATTTTATTTATATATACATTAATTTTAATGGTTTTTTAGTTATTGAAGAAGATGCAGAAGTACTTATTTCTAATTTAAAACATGAGAAATTACCATGGCCTGAACTTGAAATGGTTTGGAAGAAAACATCTGGTTATCGTTTAAAACAACTAAAAATTGCGAATTTTTCACCATCAGAAATCCAGAAATCATGGCCTCAATATTTGCAACCCCTTGGATATAAACTTGTAAGTGAAAAAAAAAATTGAACATACTGAGTGTGTTTAAAAAAAGTGTATTGCATTAATAAATCATTTTCATTTTGTTAATTAGATATTTAAAGATTAAACACAATATCAATTATTTGTTATGCCTATTTGAAAAACTGACAATTAAGGTATTCTATATTTTGTTTAGGTTGATATTGATTTTAAGCGGTTGTATCAAGAAGCCACAGATATGCTTCATATTTACGAAAAATCATTTATTAAATTGTTACAAATATTAAATGAACGTGTAAAGGATCCTAGCTGTCGAAATATATTCGAAGATATGAAAAATAAAGATAACACTTCAGAAAGTAAGTTTACAGATAATATTAAGTAATTTTTGTATTTATAATATGTTTATATATTATTTTCCTGATTTTCTTATTAATGAGAAATAATTACTCAATTATTTAAAATATTGATTTTCTATTTACTGCTACTAACAATTAATAATTGATTACTATATTAAAAGATTGTATATAATATTTCCTCATCCTATTTATCCTTTTAATTATTCATAGATCTGAAATAAATATTATTTATAATACTTACTGATTATTTTATCATTAATAAATTTTTTTTTCTTTATAGATTGCAAAAATTCTGTGGTGTTGTACCTTCTACATTCTCTTTTCGTTCCTACGTCAAAAAATATATGCATTGACTCAACAGGAAAAAAATCTGTTCAAAAATTTTCCATAAAAGATTCACAAAATAGCTTCATGATAATTGCAAATACTGCAGTGGAATTGGAAGAAAAATTAAAGATTCGTAAAAATTATAATGTTCCTATCCAACCATTGTTATTGATCATAGGTTCACTTTTAAATCCTTCTCAATTTATGGTATACTTTGATGAAACCAAATACTCATTTTTTTCTATTATTAAAGCTATGGATATATGTTTTAAATTATTTCATGTGTTTAACATTGAATATCCTATAGAGTCATTAAATGTTTGGCTATTCATTCAACAATTTTTTTATAATATCAAGTTACATTCA
>JAIUCT010000022.1:3941626-3952518 GCA_021307375.1 Tetraneura akinire | reverse complement strand
CATGGTGTAATTTTTAAGTAATGAGACTTATTTTATTGTAATATTTGTAATTGTACCAAACAAATTACTCACAACTGTAATCAATTGAAAAAAATAATAAACTTAATTTTTACTATTTAATTTGATGTTTATACCTATTGTGTATTAATTATTATCTATGAGGTCACATAATAGATGTAATATTCAATGGAATATTCATTCTGTTATTAACTAAAATATTATATTATTAAATATTTTTTATAGAAATAAGTAATGGTTGCAGAGAGAATAAGCTAATAGTAATGAAAAAAAAAATTTAATAATTCCTTTGTAAATAAACTGTATAAAAGTTCTATTGAATATTTTAATATAAAATTATTATTGATATAATATTGTTAATACAATAATTAAATTTCTTTAAATTAAGAATATATCTTTATTGATTTAACAATTTATTATTGTTAATTAAAAAGGTAATTATGCTGATTTTATAAAATTAATTGTTAATTTAACAAAATGTAATGATTACAATAGACTTAAAAATGATAAACAACTTCGTTTAATTTAATAGACATTTAACTGAATTAACAAAACTATTCATCAATCTGAAGATTAACAAAACTTAAAGTTCAAAATTAACAATGCTGTTTGTTGGCCCTATGTTAACAATGATTTTGTTATTTTAACTGTTATTTTTGTTAATAATACCAAGATTTTTCGTTCTGTGTATAATAAATTGTTAATATATAATTAAAATTGTGATCCATTTTTTATCCTTATATTACGAGTATAGGATTTAATTTATTTAAATATAAATCTATTTTATTTTTACAAAAAGGGGGTCCACTGCCTATAGTTTTGCCACCTCAATGGGTGCCCATAATCTCACTTGTCACTTACATACGAATATACGATGCAGAAGACATCGTCATATTGATGAGCCTCCAAAAATGGTATATTTATAAGTTATAACACGCAAAACGCTTATTATTCGTATGAAACGCAGAAAATATACCTATGTATTTTTATGTATATATACCAGGGGTGTCCAACCCGCGGCCCGTGGTAGATTTAGATGTGGCCCTCACTTCAATTTAAAAGCCATTAATTAATTAATTAAAATATATATTAATATTATGAGAAAAATCACATTAGTTTTATTTCTTATTTTTTATTTTATTATTTTTTTATTATTAATAAATATATTTTTTCATGTAATTATAATTAAATATTAATATTTCTGCTTATTATTCACTATTGTAAAATTATATAAAAAACGTATTGTTGTATTATAGAATATAATAATTTTTTAATCATTAAATTTGTATGTATATAATTATTAAAAAGTATGTGGTCCACAAAAATTTCTACCCATATGATGTGGCCCAGTCATCACAAAAGGTTGGATACCCCTGCAGATATATACTATGTATAGATATATATATATATTAACAGACACGCAAAGGCATTGTTCAGAGAATATAGAGAATATAAATATAATTTTATGTCGCGGAGCTTGTTTATTTTTACTATAAACTCGTATATAGGTATACATATTTGAATAGAAATATGATACCGCGCGCTTCTCTGGTATAATACTTTGTATACGTATATACATATTATGCATACGAAGGGAAAACTAATGAAATATATGCACACACTCTCGTCTGGGAGCAGAACAGATCGCGAGTTGGAAATAGATCAAAGAAGACGACGTTTATCGGGACAAACCGGCCAATCAGGACCGCATTCTTCAATATAATATTATAATATATATTTATAAGGTTTGCCATTTTTTCTCTTTACTCTCGTAATATATTATATTACAATATATAATGTATATATAATATATTATATAATATACTCCGACTATCGGCGCGTTGCGGCACGTTTAATCGAACATGCGCGCGCACATCCTCGCACGAGCATCGGACCAATTAAAATTATCGACACTGAATTGACAGGGGTAACACGATATAAACTATATATATATTTGTTTTATTATTAGCAGCATTATAATAATATATACCTATACATATACCGTGGTATATTAATATAATATGTGTATATTATATTATATTAACCGCGCGTTATTTATTTATATTAATTTATTGTTGGTCGCGTCAAAGAGGACGCGAGAGAATTTCACAGGGAGAAATATAGAAACAAAGAAAGGAGAATATGTATATAATATAATATATAATAAGAGCGAGAAAGAGAAAAATAAAAAATAAAAACGCGCGTGGGCTTCTATACGAGGTCCGTGAGAACGGACGAAAACGGTAACGGCCATCCGCAGCGGTCCGTATCGTCTCGCGGCGCGACCCGCGTGTAAGCGGTCCGTCTCCCGCGCGCGTCGGCGGCCGGGAATCATTTCGGCGGCGGGAATTCGCCCCGAGCGCACAGATCGAGAGACAGACAAGAAATTGATTATGTCATCATCGCGCACCGCGTTTTCGTGCGGGCGTCGTACTTGTATACGTTATTATCAGGGTTCGGGACTTAAAGCACTTAAAATCATCAAAATAAGCGCTTATAAAAGCGCCTAAAAACTTCAAAATAAGCATTCAAATAAGCACTTCAAAACATTAAAATAAAAAGTAAGATGCTAAAATTTTACTGAAAGTAATAAAATTTATTACTAAATTTTAGTAATAAAAAAAATTTTTTTTTAAAACTGCAAATTTTGTAGATAAATATAAAAACTTTATAATATAATTTTTTTTTCATATTAAAATTACAAATTTAATAATTAAATAATAGGTAATCTACTATTATTGTGTTTCTTATTATATGTCAGGAATTAATACGAGTATTTATAGTTTGTTTATCTAAAATAAAACGTAATTAAATTATACAGTGTTAGAATAATTTAATTACCCGTATCTACATAATGTGACTACAATAAGTACATAACGTTAAAAATAAAATAAGAAAATTAATAAATTAAGAGAATACTATTTCGGTACAATACATATTATATTGATGCACAATGGTAAAATTATTTTTAGTTTCAATTTTTTTTTATATTGCCAACAAACATTAAAAAAAAACCCCAAATTTTTAGTGTCATGCGTTGTTAAGTTGGAATTATGCAATTAAAATAAGAAAAGAGCGTGAAAAAGCATTTTTCGAATAAATCATTGAAATAAGCAAAAAAAAGCACTTTCAAATTTCATATTTGTAATTGTTGCAACGTGACATAAATTTCCATAGCACTCTGCTAGATTTAATGTTAATCTAAAAAAATAAGCAAATGCTTTAAGTCCCGAACCCTGGTTATTATTTTATGAATATTAAATATTTTGTATTTTTCGTCTGCATTTTCGGTATTATTTTTTTATTAATCCGTCCGTTTCTTAATATTATTTTATTATATTACATAGGTATTATTATTACAATGATGAACGATCGTCAGTGTGACCTACAAAATGGTTGATAATAATTATTATTATCGTTTAATTCGGACTGGCGACGGGGACGATATATTATTTTTTTTTTTTTTTACGGGTTACCGCGGTATATTTATGATATTATACGATTTTTTTTTTATAATATATATTATAGCTCACCAGATACCCCGAACGCGGTATAGAATATTGAATATAATTGGTTATAGGTTTTCGGTTTTTGGCCACGCAATTACGAATTCAAAATTATATATAATATTATCGACGCAGAATTAATTATACGGGGGTATACACCTTGGTTGCGTCAGGATAAAATACCTAATGTGGTTGGGTAAGATTTTTGATTCTTCGTGTAATAACAACGAACAGATGATATTAATATTCGTGTGTACATCGTATTTTGTAAACTTGTTTTTGTTTGCAGGGTGTATATGTGGACGTAATAAAATTATTTTTGATGATTTACTGTAATAGGCAACATCATTATATAATACGTACATTATGATTAGGTATATAGTAATTATATACGTATTAAAATTATCAATGATTATAATATTATACTTATTAGGTACTTCGTTAGAACAAGATAAATTACGATTCGGACACCAAACGATTTACATTTACACTTATTATATTTAATATTTGTACCTATTATAATTGTTGTTTTATACGTTTTATTAAACGTTTATATAACCTCGACAGTTCAAACGCCCATCATAATGTAATAATTATTACAGTATTATATTATATACTATTGGATATTTGGATGTTTCTCTCGGTGCTTTATTTCTTTTGATGCGTCATCGATTTTAAAATAAGGTTCAGTACAAACATATTAAACTGTGACCCGCGGTATATAAAATCGTTGATTTTTTATAATATACATACCACGTTTATTCCCAACCTTATATATAGTAATATTATTTTAACCACGGTTCTATTTTCCCCCAAATATCATGTAGAGACAGAAGCTTAAATCAAAATACGAATTACATATTTAATATAGCGTTCAGATTGCCCTTGCGAACACTATAAATATTTTTTATTCTTGTTTTGTCGTTTTTTATTATTTTATAGACGTAATAGAAATTATACTGTGTCATCCAATCATTATATTATGTGCTGGTGTATATACTCTCGTTATCGTCCTCGTATTAATATTTTTTAATTAGGTATTATTGTCGTATTATTTTTTTATATTTTGAAGTATTTCATCGCATTTTTCCCCCATTTTAATTACTGCCACGTGGTGAATTAACCGCATGCACCGAATTTCGTTTCATCCTAAAAATGATATTTCGTGTATAAAATAATATATAATTTTTTTTTTTTACTATTGTTTTATATCATTATTGTTCGAATAATAAATTGCACAGAGTCTATACGTCTTGTAATCGCAAAATTATTAATATTTACAATGATCAAAAATTGTATAGACCAACGGGTATAGTGGATACTAAACAATAACTATACGTGTATTTTGTTAAGTTTATAGTAACTATATGATAAGCGTTGACGTAAAATAACTTTTAAAAATATCAAACTTATAAATAGATAATTATTCATTATTTATATATAATAATAATTATTAATCATATCAAACTGATGAAAATTTCAGGTATACTTAAAATTGATTTTATCCATTTCATATATTATGATAAAACATCATTCGTTTATCGATCTTATATAATGTTTAAAATTACAAACTTATTACAACTTACAAGCATTGGTATAAGTATAAAAGTTTTTGTATAAAGTATAGTTATATAACTTAAAAGTTAAAAAACGTTTTGACCTTTTGGTCAGAAAAACATGTGTTACATATTATAAATTATAATACATAACTACGTAAAATTTATGGGTGATACTTTGGCTTTTCTTGCATTTAACAAGAGTGATAAATATCTCCCAGTATTGACCTTTTTGAAATACAATTGTAAATCTGTTTTAGTAAATCATGTATTTCAAAATGAATATATGTTTTAATTTATGGGTTTATTTGAGTATATTATAATTTATAATGTATTACGCGTTATACCCGTTAATAAAAAAAAAATAATATGTGCTATATAGAGGAGGTATATATTAAGCCAATGATCTATTTATATTTTTAAGACGAAAAAATAATATTATATAATATTTTTTTTTTTTAAAAAAACTATAAATTTTAATTTTATATAAAATAAAATTTAAGATATATTTTCTATTAAATTATATGAATTATATAATATTATATACAATAATAATATACATATATAATTATTAATAAAAATTATTGTATATTACTGACATTATAATTTATATTGAATATCAGGTTGACAAAATTACTTTAATCAAGCATGTAATCGTTAATATCATATCTAAAAATATATAGAAAAGAAAAAGAAATATAGGTGTTCTGCATATTGTAGGATATTGCATTTGTAAATGAAGTATTGATTTTACAATGATGGTGTGTCGAGTGTTTTTTTTTTTTTTTTTTTTGGTTTGTATGAAAATATTTTTTCTATCAGAAATAATGGTCTGACGAACGAAAAGCATTATGATTTCAGTTGAGAATATAATATTGTTGGTACACGATGCATAATAACAATGCCAAGATTATTTAAATATATATATATATATATATACCAATAAAAAACAAAGAATACGACAAACGTTTTATATTTATTTTTTTTAAGTATAAATTAAATTTTAAGTCATATCTAAGACGGATGTATATAGAAATAATTGATTTATATCGTTAAGAAATAATGATAAATTAAAATTAATATGAATAAAAATTGAAATTTTATAACAATATCTGATTATCAATTATATACAATATATATTATATATATATATAATAATGTTTATTGATTTATTGATATTTTATAGTATAATTTACGGGCTACTTTTTCGTCTATTTATTTTAAAATAACAATAAAATTATAATTTCAACATAGGAATGTACATTTAATTAATTAATGTTAATTAAATAATTTATAATCTAATAATTATAATTGTTAATTACAATGTTAATATAAAATATAATAACAAAATAATTGTGAAAATTATTCATATTGTATACAGAGTATCTTTTTTTTACCATAAAATAATTTTTATATGAGAAGTTAAAAAAAATACTTATTTAATAGTTGGACTACAAATGGATACGAAAAAATTAATAGTCTTTGCTATAATATAACAAAACACTTAAGTAAAGAATAATATTAATACAACGCTTGTTCTTCGTTTTCCGTTGTTCTAGGCTCGTAGATGTTCGATTAAGTAAGTAAATCATCATTTATATTATCATAATTGCAAAATCTTGCATGATGGCACGAACGTGGTTATGAAAATAATGAACACAAGTACAAATACGTTTAATAAACTCAACGATCAGGTCGACGGTGAAATCGATGTTATTATTTTCGTCGTCAGAATCCAGTATATTCAACCATTCATCATTTTTTCTTGCTAAAACTACGGAAGCCGATGGTGTGTATTCTTTTGAAGATGACCGTGAATTTTAGTTGTTGATTTTCTTCTGTATAATGACTGTGAACAGATTTATTAAATATTCGAATGCAAATAATACATTTAATAACACGACGATTTTTTTTTAACGAAATGAATGTTATTGTTATCATTGCAAGTTTGCATATAGGACCAAACCATTTATTCATTCTTCTTACGAAAAATAAAGAACCTTTTGTTTCGTGTAAAAATGTTTTAAAATATCATAATGAATATTGAGTAACTGGTCATACTGTGTAATTGGTTTAATTTTCGGATGAAATACGGTTCGAATGAAATATTTTCGATCAAAATATATTTCGAATTATTTATTTTTCTAACAAGATACGTTTCGTACTAATTGTGGTTCGATTTAAATATTTCGGGTAAAATAATTTCGGCAGTTTTATTTTCGTAGAATATATTTTTCGCCTCTAATAATATGGTTCGGTTAACATATTTTTCGTAAAAATACTTTCGGATAAAATACATTAATATAATATTAATAATACGAATTTTTTTAGAGCATTAAATCTCTATTATGAAAGATAAATATCGTAATTTGATGCTCTAAAAACTATCAAAAATATTTATAAAAATGATTTTTCAAATATAAAAGATTAGAGTATTAGTATACAAGCTATATATAGTCTATAATTATATAGCTTTCGATAATTTTTTTTTATCAAAATAAAAAAGAATATACGAAAAATGTTTTTATTAATTTCACAATTGTGACACGGATATATAATTATTAAATATATTAAATATTTATATATCGTAATAATTACAATGAATATTTATTATTATTCTATAACCTACTTAAAAATGAAATGTGTTTATTGTACAATCGTCGGTTATTATTTTTTATTGTTGGGCAATTTAAACAATAATTGTAAAATTTTTTTCTAAAACCACGGACTAAAAAAAAAAAAAAAAAAAAAAACTTAAAATATCTAAAATTTATATTATAGGTACAAATAAAATGTTATAATATTTATACTGAATAATTTCGAAAAATTTAAAAAATAGTATAGGTAACTAAAATATAAACTATAAATAAAATATAATAACTATAATATGACGTATATATATATATAGAGTAATATAAATTACAACTCTATTTACTTATTACTGTATATTATAATATATAGGTACAGTTAAATAATAATAATTAATAATATTATTGTCGATATATCCATTCAAAGTTCAAATAACTATAAATATAACTTATTTGTTGATAATAGCTCTGTGAAAATTTGTTTTGTTTTGTACGTATTAACACGGACTTTTATTATTAAGTATACTACTAAAGTGTTGTTTAACGCACATTTGAATAAGATTGAATGGGTTATTACTTTTTTTTTTCTATACAGAAATTTCTGCATATTATCTCTTTGATTTATGACTGATTTATTTTATGCGTACGAGTACTAATGAAATAACTCATAAAATTGTGTTACCACTTTACAACTTCTTAAATCATCCTGGAAACATGATTATGATCGCACTATTTTACAAGATATATCAAACGGGCTGCCATACAACATGAATATAAAAATTGTTTATGATTTAGTAATTATATAGTAATGCGTGTTGTTTGTATTTATTTTGATATTAATTTTTATAAATTTCCTTATATTTACTTGATGATCACATATTATTATAAATGGTCTCGACACGAATTTCATCGTATATTCCAAAAAAATGTATCATATTATAATATAATAATTATTTGAAAACGAAACTTTAATTATTATCGATTCGATTGTTAACAATATTATAGTCTGTAACAGCAATTAAATATTTATTAGTGCCTAATATTGATATGGGAATATTAAAAAAAAAAAAAATGTTAATACAGGGATGTACGTTTTGTAATTTTTATCATATATAGATATATAATTAACGAATATAATGATTATATACTGCAGCAGTTTATCGTATATTTATTTATTATATAATTTTATTAGGCAATTTATAGCATAAACGTTATTCGTTTATTTCTTTTTCGAGTATTTCTTTTTTTTTCTTATACCATAAAATATATTATAAGCTATAAATTAATTAAAACCGCGTGCAATGTTGGTAACTATATTATTTGCAGCAATTTTTTATTCCTTTTTTTTTTTTTTTTTTTTTAACCGATATTATAATATTGTTTTATTGAATATACGATTCTTTATCGTTGCTTAATCCTTTCAAAATTACAATAAATAATAATACATTACTATTTTATATCAAGGCAAACGAAGTGAGACTAAATATATTATTACCTAATGTCTGGTCTTTATTGTTATTACTCTTTAGAATGTCCGTGTTTTTATTTTTATGTATTGTTATATAATATAATTGATATTATTAGTCTTAGAATTAATTTATAATATTAAAATGTATAATATATGGGTATATTATTTTACATATTTCTATTTTTACTAAAAAAAATATCTAAAAATCTAATTTCATTGCAGTATATAATATTGGTACCTAATATAAATAATCATTAATAATCATTGGAATTTCGACCACACGAATAGTAAAATAATTCGCGAGAAATAAATCTCCTTGAAAAATTTTTATATCAAATTTGGCAATCGCCAATTCAAATAACAATTTTTGTTTCTCCTTGGATTTAGAATTATTGAAATTTCATTGTAACACACTATTAATACACTTAATACAGAATGTAGGTACAACATATAATATTATTTTAATATTTTTCAATATCTTCGCGAAAAATTAAGATTTTAATGCGATTTTTTTTTTTTTTTTATTACTAACAAATTACCTTTATATTATATATTAAATTTCACAATCATCAGTTTAAAAAATATATTTGTACCTACTTATCGAGTCGCGTCCCAATTTAACCAAGGTGTCGATTTTTAGGAATATTCGTACGTTTTTCACTTATTAAAGAATTAATATTTCTGAAGTCATATATAATACTCATTATCATACGGCAGAATCATTTCTTATTTTGAATATACTATACCTATTATATGCTTTATTGGCTCGCAAATATTTATTTTTACGATATTTATTATTATTAGTTACCAGATCGTTTTTCGAAGTAATATATCCAGCGCGTATTACTTATTATACTTGTAATATAATTATTAACAATATGAATTATTCATTCCACGATTATCGATAATTATTACAATTAGGTAATTAATTAAATAATTACAATAAACTACGTCAAAAAAATTATTTTCCAATAAATAATCAAATAAATTCTTAAAATTCACCACCTTGATGAAATTAGAAAGTTGCAGGTAACCATAATAATAATCATACATATATACTTTATAAACTGCAGGCTACCTTCAAATTTAACATAACATAAAAAAATTTAAATTTTTTCTTTTTACGAGATGATTAAATTTTAATATAGCTATAATATTTTGTTTTAAAAAAACAACATTCAAAAATCTTAATATTTTACGGAGATCATGAGTAAATATATTTCTGGACAACAATATTTGCGTATATAATAAATATAGTATCAATTATACATCGAAACAATAATATTATATTATATATTATAATATCAGTAAAATCAAAATAAAGTGAAAATCTATACGTATATAATATTATTGTTATATAAATTTATAATTATACTTGCAATATGATAATATTAATGATGTATAATTTATTCAAAATATAATCCATCTGTGTGTGTGTGTGTTTTTTTTTTTTTTTTTTGAAAAATCCAAATATTAAGTTTTCTGGTTTTCGCCCGTTTGCATAATATGTAATATAACATATAGGTATAATAATATAGATGTACTCGTAAAATTTGTGAGTACGTGTTCGTATCAGAGAGCGTGACAAACGTCACGTGTTTTTTCGGACACTTGGAGATACAATAAAAACTCTCACCATTATGAATCTCAATTGTAGGTACATTATTATTATTATTTTTATTATTATTATTATTATTATTATTATTATTATTATTATTATTATTATTATTATTATTATTATTATTATTATTATTAT
>JAIUCT010000022.1:3929981-3934155 GCA_021307375.1 Tetraneura akinire | reverse complement strand
ATAATAATAATAATAATAATAATAATAATAATAATAATAATAATAATCAAAATTGGAATATAATCAGATGATATATATAAAAGCGTATAGATATACAAATATTGTTTAATATTATGAACGTATCGCCGTATCGGTAAACTTTTACATTTCATACATACCTATATAAGATTAGTTGAACAACGAAAAAATTATGTAAAATAATATTATAAAAATTTCACGATTTCACACGCCTAAAATAGATTTAAAATGAACATCATATAGTGATATGAAAAAAATGTTATTAAGTTAGGTTACTTATTAGAATGTATTATTTGCTATTTCTGCACAATATTGTAATAATAATTATACGTAGTTAAAAGTTATATAGTATAAATAATACGCGATATTTTATGGCCATAATATTATATTTTATATTTATTTGATATTTAATCAAAGTATCAAATTTAAATAAAAAATAAACGTTACACCAGCTTATACCTGTGTCATATAGTATAATATTCGACAGAAAATAAATATATTAAGCAGATTACATATTAAGATACATATAGTTTAATGGTTACAACGTGTCGATGTCATTTAATAACAAAATATCATGTTTTAGAAATTGCTCATGAATATTAAATATAAAAATAATATTATATCGTAATAATGTATATTATTATAGTTTATAGATTTAGTCATTTAATCAAATATTTCGAATACATAAAAAGTATATTTTTTACAACCAAATTATTATTTTTTAAAAATAATTTATTTATTTTTTATAAGAATTTTTATACTTTAAGTAATCATGTTACAAAATATTTTCAACGTTTTACTTGAACAACTATTATGAGTTTAGATTTAGATAGTAAAGTAATACATATTGTCAAATTTGAAAACTTCAAGAAAATAATAATTTATTGCTGTATTATATTTATATTGCGCGTGTCGCACGAAAAAAAAATTTCAATTTAGACGGATAAAAACGTAATAATAGTAAGCATTAGAATATTAGATGATTAGATCGTTATAATTATGTGAATTTACGAATAATTATCGTATTTATAAAACGAATTTAATAGACAATTCAAGAATTACATAATAAAATCAATTTAGTTTGTTTTAATTAAAAAAAAAATTAAATTTATATTTTTATGTGCTTATTTGATGATAATATATAATATAAAATTTTTAATTGACATACATACGAGTGTATATACGAGTGTATGTAATATAATTTTTAAAAAGACGTGTAAAATAATATAATATATTAGTCACATTGTAGTAATTGATTCTTAAATATAGGTACCATTAGTTTACAATATTATTATTGTACTACATATATAATTATTTCGTTTTTCAATAATTATATGGGAAACGATAAGATTAAAAAAAAAAAAAAAATAATAATAAAATTAAAAAAAAAAAAAAAATGTATATATGCTTTTGACAAAGATTATTAATAGATTATTACAAAATCCGCAGGACAACTTACATTTTTTCTATAATCACGCCCTCGCAGTGTATGAATAACGATATTGGTGGTCCGAATCGCGGTATAATAATTTATGGGCATTACTTCCTTGAAGTTTTGCGGAAAAGTAAACCGGAAATAACGATCACAATATAATAATAATATACCTAATAATATAATGATATCATTATACGGCCTTAGGCGTACATCACAGCTGCAGCGGAACACGTGTTATTAACATAATATAGACAAATATAGACACGCATGGAGTCGCATTCACTTGTACGTTATTATAATATTATATACTTTGACTGCTCGTGTTACGCACGTGCTTCGGGCGCCATATTTATAACGTTTATGGTATAATATAATATACCTATATAGGTATATAATATTATGAAGTACATATTATCAAACCGCGTAACCGCTTAAGTAGTCGGTTACCCGGTAGCGATCACGTGACCACGCGAGGTGTGTCTCGACGTCTATTATTTTCGTATATATTATATGATATTCATTATATATTATTATTATTATTATTATTATTATGTGTATATGTAATAATAATAATAATAATAATAATAATATACAACGATGGCGTTTCCGCCGCATTCAACCGCATCGTCGTTGTCGGCAAGAGTAAAAAAAGAGGGCCGGGCGATGCGTATACATATTATATTATATATATATAAACTCATACACGGAGAATACAAAAATAATAATACGAGAAATAAAAACCAGTAGCGACCGCCAATAGGATTATATTTTGGAATGTGCCGAGAGGCGGTCCAGTGATTAATAATAAAAATATAATAATAATTATATAATATTATCATGAAAAATATATTAGTTGTATCGTGGTCTTACGGTAACGTCAGTGCGTATATCCATTATAATGTTATATATTTAATATTTATATACCGCACATTATGCACCACGTGTACACGAAGAAGGCGTTTTGTTGTATAATGGACGTAATAATTGTTGTGCCGGTGATCTCGCGAGAAGCGCGTTTTACCGCCGAAGAATAATCGATTCATTATAATATTATTATATTCATATTATAACAATATAACATACGACCATTGTGCGGTATAATAACAACTCGTCTTTATATATTGGTTCGTGGTTGCGGTATACGCGAGGTATACTATATATTATATACCCGTGTTTGGGTATTTACCGTAACACTGGTGGCAAATCCAATTATATTGTCGCGGTTAATTGGACCGACGGCTGCTGGCCCAGCGGCAATCGTTCCATTTTAGTTTTACCGCGTGATTATATAGTTATTATTATGATATAGGTACCTACGTGTGCAAGGTTCAACCCACTTATTACGGAGTGTGAACTATATATTTTTATAAAGTCCGTCTGTTTTCGACTTTTCTACAATGCCGTACAGAAAATATAAATATAGAATTCCGTATTAATTATACGAAACTAAAATTTCAATCGAAGATTTACAGAAATTTAATTTTTTTAAATACCATTCTTATTATATACAAATAGTTATTATTGGCACGTTTGATATCTATTATTACTTAACTCGTCGATTTTGTTTGTCTGAAGTCTGAACGCGGGACGGAAATTTCTTTCAATCGTCCGCGGTCGATTATAATGTCGGCGATGAGTCTTAAGACACGCCTTCCTCCGAGTCACGGTGAGAATTACATTATTATCGATTGGCTACGCGTAACAGTAGGTGCACGCGGTCGTCATAAATGTATAATAATATATAATATTATAATAAAACACAATATCACGTTTAAGTTTTTCAAAATCATCGTCATTCAAAATCACATATCAAATCTCGTAATAATATAAAAATTTTAAATCCCAGTCTTCGATACGCGAATGACATTGTATAATCATAATATAATGCGTTTTATTACGTGTTATATTTTCCAGATTAAATATTTCTCTTGTCGGTAAATATTGTTAATGCGAGTTTTAAAATATTTATTTTGAACATTTTTTTGATAACCCATTAAATAATTATTTTTATAATGTATATTTTTAATATATAATTATAAAAAATAATGATAATATGCGTATAAACAATAATATCTAAACGTAATAATTACACGTGTATTATACGATACGATATATATTATGGTAAATTTTTTTTTTTTTATTAATTCGCTGTAATTAGTTTAATTTAACATTATAATAATGAATTTATACCATTATATGGGATAATTAACATAGAAAAAAAAGAATTATGAAGTATTAGGTTAAAAGTTATATCATGTATAAATCACGTATATGTTTTTTTTCTCAAAAATTAAGTACCTAATAATTATATTCGTCGAGGATAAAACGTTAAGTTTATAAGATAAATGTTGTATAGAAATAAGAAAAATATAGACGCGTAGCGGAATACGTGTCGGAGATAAAATATTATTGAAGAGTTATTATTTTGGAATAACAAGGGTATAGATGGTATGCGAGATAAGGTATTTTGTGGGAGAAAGTGTGATAGTGACTTGAAATGTAAACGCAATGCTAAACAAAGAATGATTTTACTGATTGAGATAAAAACAAAATATATAAAAAAATGTACTCCCGAAAAAAACGAGTGACGCACGAAAGAAATTCAATATTATTATAACTTGAAATAGGTATAATAATTATATTTAAGAAACGTTCATCGACTATATTTGTTTGGAATATAATAAATTTGGTGTAGAAAAAAAAGGCGGATAAAATTATAAA
>JAIUCT010000022.1:3919981-3927481 GCA_021307375.1 Tetraneura akinire | reverse complement strand
GATGACTAATTTAGAGGTTTTTTTGGTATTTATATATATTTTGAACATAGAGACTAATAAATGTAATAAATTTAATCAATACATATTATACTCGTATTTTCTGATGAACTTCGTTCAAAATTATTTTTCGAATATAATGATTTATCATTTATCATTACATTCAAATGTTAATCAAAATTCAACACTATCCTCTTTACACCTGTATCCCTTTGACACCAGTAACTCTTCCCTTGCTTTTTTTCTATCATTTTTGTTATACGTAGAATGCAATATTTTTAATCGAATGAAAAACAAATTTAAGAAAAATCCATTTCAATCTTTGAACCTAGGGCTCTTATAGGAGTATTTATTTATTCAAATAAAACACAATATAATTGCGTAGTACATAATATGTAATCACACAGTTTCTTTTTTCGATATCTTAAAGTATAATATGATTTTTACAAGAACTTCTATTAAAAATAATAGTTATATACCTATAAATAAATACATTAATTGAGGCGTTACACCAAAGAGGCGTCTGAACTTTATATAAACAATATATTATCATATTCATATTTAGTAATTAATATTATTATCATTATCTGTTGTTCAATTCATACCTATTATCTGTAATACAGTACAATAACACTTGGAAGTATATAAATAATTAAAAAACCGTGTAAATATTTTATTGGTGACGAATTAAATATTATAAAATCGAAAGTTTGAATACTTCTGATTTCTCATTAAGAGTTTTGCATACCTAATATATTTTATTTTACGTTTTGGTTTTGTACTAAACATAATATAATAAGTTTGCAATATCGTTCGAATTAATATATGTATATATAGAATAATATTCTTGGTGTTGTGATAATACGATATAATAAGTAAAGAAGAATACGCGCGTATAAGGAAATGAATTCACGCAACGGGGTACTCGTCAAAAACCTGCAGGTTATAATAATAAGTTCGGCATAGCGAGAAAAGAACGACTTTTGCGGATTAACGTCACGTAAAAATGATTATTATAAATCGACTGTGAATAGTGTAAATAAGAATCCGGGCTTGTATCGTTCGGCTCGTTAATTGTGATGTTTTGAAATGTCCTTGCGCGTTAACACGATTATAATATGACGTGGACTCGTATAGTTGTTATAATATGTCGAGTCCATTTTTCTATCCAGTCGTTGATTGATCGTCGCTGCGGTCATTTTCGAGATTCTTTTCTCTCGTCTCGACAGTTTATACCGCCGCCACCGCAGTGATTTTTGGCAAATAATATTCCTGTATACCTACTGTAGGGTTCGCCAAAAATAATATAATATAGATCTTTATTATGTAGTCGTCGGCGTGTTTACTGTCGATCGATCATCCGACGGTTGTCAGAACGAAGCGAGATATTGCAACAGGTCGCGGATGGTATCGAAAACAATAAATTCTCTCGAATTTGTCTTTGCAAATTTTATTATTTTATCGTTTCGACTGTATTATTTTTATATACAACCGACGATTGAGATATAAAGATATTATAACGATATAATTTCATTTAAATTAATATATAATATTATATTATTGTATATATTTTATGAACGGAAAATTGAACGAACGATATAATATTACATCCGCCGAAAGTGTATTTTTTTTTTATAAACTGTAGTAAGTATAATATTATTTGTTATATTTTATATATGCAGTTTAGCACGTCAAGTCGCGGTAATGGACGTATCAAGGAGATATATAATATATTATAATTTATAAAATGATATATAATATGCGTTATTCGTGTTTTCACTATCTCGTATATAATTTTAACCGTCCAGCATCACGTTCACAAATTGTTTTGTTATAAAAAAATATATATTAATGCATTTTAATGGATATTTTATTACACTATTGAAGCGTGTGTTTATATACTATATAGTCTTATAATGGACGCCATTCATGTCGATTCCAAATTTATTTTTATTTTTTTAAAACAATAAGTATATATTTTAATTAAAATCAATTTTTATATTTTTGTCATTCATCGCAATATCGTATAATTGAATAAATATGATGATTATTAATAACGTAATTCATAAATATAAGAGAAAAAAATGTTTATTTAAACATATTATATATTATAAATTTATAACGTCGTGCTAGCAAGAACATTTTATAATTAATTCAAATTAAAACTTTCATTATAATACGCATATATATATATATGTAATAAATAGCATATTATATTGTATAGTCAGATGTGAATATTATATATATACTATTTTTAATTGCTTAATTTAGAGTAAAAATATGACTCATTATATATTCATGTAGGTATAAGTATATACAGACGTAAAATATTCAAATTTACGTTAATATAGGCATATAATGATAATAACACTATTATCAATTTATAATAGGTTTATAATATAATATATTATATTATACCTACTGCTGTTATACTGTATATTATCCGCACAAATGGTCGATCTAACAATATAATTATTATTTGTAATTCATATACAACGCCCATCATCGTTCAAGGCTGTAATAATATATGCAATCGAGGAAATAGTATAGATTAAAAGACGATAGCCAAAAATCGAGAAAATTATTTCTATCTAGTATAATATTATAATATATTATCAATACGTATACGTATATAATATTATGTGAAAACATAAAAATTTTATACTTATTTTTTTTTTTTTTTTTTTTTTTTTTATATAATTTACGAATATTAAAAAACATATAAAGAATTTTTAGATGTTTTTAAGAAACGTAAAAAGGAAATATTAAAATCCTATTATAAAAATATTTTTATATACCTACGCGTAATATAATAAATTATATATATAAGAAACACCCACGATACTAAATATAAATATAGATAATATAATCCATATATTTTACTAGTTTTTAACTATTTTAGATAAATATTTGGGAGGTTCGTGTAAAAATAAAAATAAAAAAATAAATAATTAATTATCACATTTTAATTATACCTATTATATACGATTATTTTAATAATTGTGTTTTATTAGATATATCATATAAATCAAGTTATTATAATATACCATCGTACTAGGCCTGCTGCTATACCGTATAATGTCTATATTAATCATTTTTAAACGTTGATATTCGCGGTATGAAACATAATATAGGTACCGCAATGAAAACGTCACAGCGCGGTAAAACTATAATACGTTTTACGGGCAACTTTGATCATTTAAATACGTCTATACTACCGTGATAGCTTATAATAAATTATGTATAAAGATGTCGACGATTAGACGAAGTTCAAAGAATTAATACATACAATGATGTATATAATGTTAAATATATACCTACTCGCGTATTACGAACTATTCGTCTATTTATGTTACATAACTTAAATTCCACAAATTATTTTTGTGTTTCCATCATGTATATTTATATTATAATATATTATTAATATCGTTATACTGTTTTGTAACACAGTTGTTAAGTCACACGTTAACATATTGCAATTATGTTAA
Source organism: Tetraneura akinire (assembly GCA_021307375.1). Taxonomy (NCBI): domain Eukaryota; kingdom Metazoa; phylum Arthropoda; class Insecta; order Hemiptera; family Aphididae; genus Tetraneura; species Tetraneura akinire. Next base: position 3,923,996 of record JAIUCT010000022.1, on the reverse strand, counting down.
TATTATAAATTTATAACCTTGTGTGTTAAAACCGCGTTTTTATAATAGGTAAGTGTAATATTATATTAGAGTATAATATATTACATTATTATTATACTGAGTAAATGAAGTTCGATATCGCGTGCTATGAAAACGCGGTATAATTATTTTATTAGTACCTACCTATAATTAAGGCCTATAATGCCGATGTTTTACCGTATAAAATATTACTAAAATAAAGTAATAAACGTTGTTAAACATAATATATTCATGTCAATTACATATATTTATTATATTATCGTTGACAAAATTGAGTTTTGACTAAAAAATAAATTTTAAAATTTACACAAACGATTTAACAGTCGAATAGTTGCAGAATAAAATATTATTATACAAAAAATATTAAATTATAATGTATAAAGTATAATACGTGGTGAAAATAAAAAAAATCGTTAAAAATGTTTCTTATTGTCTGTCCAGAGATTTCGTAGAATCATCACTTTACGAAAAAAAAGTAGCTTTCGTTCCTCTTAACGTTTCGTAAACATATTTTTGTCGAATTCCATCATTGCAAAATAATAAAATATAATAATTATATTAAACAATAATTATAGAAATACGCCGTTACTTTCTTTCTTTTGTCGTGCCTAAACCGTAACCTGATGGTAAAAATAAAGTATAGAGAAAAAACAAGCTTTACACGATGGGTTATTTATTGGTATGTTCCGCAGACAAAGTGGTCGATGGCATGATTATATTTCGGATATTATATTTTAAAACCGTTTGAATTGTACTCGAAATGATAATATTATCGTGGCGAATCGCGAGTATATAGAGAATAAATAAGGCGAAGACGGTTAATAAACCAAATACCAATGGACTTGTAAAACGTTTATTGTTATTATTTTGAAGCGGTCGTAAACGAGATTCAAATGAGTCGGCATATTATTGGACTGATCGCGCGGGGGTGTGTTCTGTTTGTTTAAGACACTAATATAGACATATAGTGTAATATATTATTATAATATAGGGCGTGTTGATACACACAGAATAATATAAATATACTTCATAAATATTAAATGATTATGTTAAAAGGCACCGCGTTTATTGTTATCAAATATAATATACCACTTAATATATCTATATATACTTATATACCACTTATACCTGCAGCCGATTATTGTTACGTTTTTGAGTTTTGACTGTTATTCGAAATTCTTGTGATTGCGTTCCTATAATATGACATTCAGATATTTAAATATTCAATCACAACACTCTGTTATTATTCGTTTCAACATATACAAAATCGAGTCTCAACGTAAACACCGAAGAAACCTGCGCTGCACGAAACACAAAAAGTTCGTTAGTATATACGAATCAAAGGAAAATAAACGTAATTGTTGCTATATGGCGTTTTCCTCGGAAAATTGAGGAAAAACATTATTTTGGCCGAACAGAATGCAAATAATTTTATTAAAGTATCATTTAACGGATATTTATTTCCAGGTTAATATAAAATAAGTATAATTCGTTTTGTTATTTTTGTTTATTTATTTTTTTAAATCATATTATATATTTTTTCAATCTAATTATTATTTTCGTGCCCCTGTCATACTCGTATAATTGTTAATTATAATTATAATATTAATGCATTATATACGTTTTATGAAATTATCGTAATATTATTCTTAAACTAGTTTAAGATAAAATCTTGTAAAAATAATATTATATTATTATCCGATTAGTGATGGTTATATAGGTCACATGTTTTATTATTAGAATCTATCAATTTTTTTTTTTCGTAGCTGTTTAAAGTATAAAGATCAAAGGAACAGTTCAAGAAATACTGGTGTAAAGAGGATATAGTGTTGAATAATTTTGATTAACATTTGAATGCAATAATAAATAATTACATTCGAAAAATGATTCTGAGCGAAGTTCTGTCAGATTTGGATATTTTGATGACTAATTTAGGGGTTTTAAGGATATACTCGTATATATTGAACGTGGAAATGTAAAAATTTTTAATCAGCATATTATCTAATTTTATAAGAAGAATTCTTGTGGATATTATATATAAATAAATAAATAATAAAGTAAATTTTTTACGGACTTGGGTTTTTATTTATTTATTAATAAGTATATTATCTAATGAACCTCGCTCAAAATTGTTTACACGAATGTAATGATTTATTATTGCATTCAAATTTTAATCGAAATTCTATACACTAAAATATTGTTAGAATATTGGAAACCATATAATACGATCAACAATTTAAAACGCAGAAAATATATTTGAAAAAAAAAAACGTGAAAATGATACTTAACTAAAAGTGTATACTTCATGGTAGGTACATATAAAACATTATGATGTTCCGTATTTTATTTAGAATTTTTTTACCACGTATTATAATATTTTATAATATATCGTATAAACACGGTTACGGTATTATTGGTATAATATGTACAAGAAACGAAGAAACTTAGAAATATTATAACACGTTACACGTATTGTCAACCGTGACCTCGTTATACGGTTATACCGCGATAATACAATATTATATTATTATTACGAGTTATTATTACCTATTGCAATGTGGCACCTTCGCCTGGATGCAGAAGACGCACGCGGCAATCGAACACATTATTATAATAAGACCCGAGGGTCCGCAGCCATTCCCAATAGTTCACCCGTTCACGGTTCACCTATAATAATATACGTGATGGTATATTATTTATAAACATTAAACACTACACACATACAACTCGTTTCTCCGGTGCGATTATACCGCAACCGCGGTATTATAATTAAAAATTATAGACAAAAAAAAAAAAAAAAAAAAAAATTAAATATTATAGTAGGTTTTAAATTTATGATATTATATACGTGTTCGAACATACGCGTTTTGCGGGCGGCGGAATGCGGTATTTCGAATCGTGCGAGATATTTTTTTGTTTAACAATGTTATTTACATATAAATATTATACTCGTAAATAATATTAGATTATTGGTATCCGATTTTTCCGCTGAATGTAATATTATAATATTTAGGTAAAAAAAACTTCTGTAAAAATAAATCAATCCGCAACGTATCGCGTACATTACGCGTACATAAAACGTGTAGAAGAACCCGAGGGAAAATTCGATAAAAAATAATATTAATAATTTTATTATATACGCATCACGGGCCGGCGACCGATTTCGAGAGGTCGGTCGTTCGTCGTCGTCGTCGCTGCTGCCGCAGTGCCGCCGCATTCCACCGCGATCGCGGTCAACTTTTCCTTATTTTATTGTGTTTGTCTAATATTTTAATTTGTTTTTATATAATAAAAACGTTGCGCGTATAAGCTGGAATACAGTGGAACAAATTATAATAATAAATATAATAATAATAATAATTGTTAATTTTATAAGAGTCGACGACTCGAACATGCGAGCGACCGCGTTTTCATATATTATATACGTAATCGCCGTTTAATTCCGTATCGGCCCGATGATAATAATATGATATAATAAATACGACATAATCTGAAACATAATCCGGTAGTCGAATCGTATCCGAATCGGTTTTTTAAACATTTAAATTTTTTTTTTCTCTATATATATTTATTCTTCTAAAATAATATTCTCGTATGTTTTGTCATGCTGTCGTTGCTTCACAAAATATGAGGATAATACTATTATAATAATATTATTATCATATTAATATATTAACGTTTATAATAATAATAATAATAATTATAATAAAGGAATAGTGGAACGGCCAGTTTTGGCTGACAGCTCGGAAACTGGTTTTGTTTTTATTCGAACGTCTGCGCTGCGTCGGCGTATTCGCGAAACCGTCAGCCGACTATATTAGTATATTATAATAATATTTATAATAATAATAATAAATAATAATAATAATAAATAATAATAATAATAATAATAATAATAATAATAATAATAATAATAATAATAATAATAATAAATAATAATAATAATAATAATAATAATAATAATAATAATAATAATAATATAAATAATATAATAATA
>JAIUCT010000022.1:3884190-3900619 GCA_021307375.1 Tetraneura akinire | reverse complement strand
TATTTTATCGGGTCAAAACTAAACACCGATTTAAAATTCATCATTAGATCACATGGAATAGTGACGTAGGCATTAGGTAAACAATTCACAACAATTGCATTATGTTAATGTATATGCACCGAAACTGTATATCTTTGCTATGGCACACTAGATAGCTGGTTGCTTGCTCAACACAATTTACAATTGTGTTCACCGACGACTGCGACGACATATAACAAGACCATTATTGGCGGAGCTTATAATGTAATATATTTAGATATTAGATACTAGATGATATGTCTTAGTAACGTAATCACCAGTAATTATAACATAACCTCATAAGTCATAACTCAATCAGGTGGATTAAATAGCTGGTTGTTTGATAAAGCTTAACATATATTAGTGTTTACTACTAAAATTCTAGTAGATGTAAGACAATAAAACATTAATTGATGAATCTTCTTCACATCATGATAGTACTGGAGATCAATATGTTTTTTAAACTTATATGTATTGTAATTATATATTTTGTATTTTTTAAAAAAAAGATTTAATTGATTTATTAGTAAAGTACATGATAAATATTGTGATTATAATTCAATAAAAAAAAATAAATATCATTTAATTGAAAATTATAATTTACCTACATATTTTATACAACCCAGCTTTTTCGTGCCTAAAGAAATTCGTATGCTAATTATTCAATATGATATATAATTTATTGAGAATTAGTATAAGAACCAAAGTGTAGCAATAATTGAGATCACAATCATTTATATTTGAATGTATAATTTAACCGGTCTAAAGCAAACAAGCAAATAAAAAAAAAAGACTTACAAGCAATCGACTCATAAATTAAGAGTGTATATGAATTTTCTAGGACAAATATAAATTTTTTTTTTTTTTTTTTTTTGGGTCGATAGCTCCTAAACTTTTTGCCCTTGTATAACAAATTTCCTATTGTAAAGAATACACGATAAAATTATGATGTAAACGAAAGTGGTGCTTACAACAGCGTTCTTGCAATTTACTATCTATGCAGTACTCCTTCTTCGGATCATACGCCTACGTGAGACGGACGGTGTGATACGAAGAAGGAGCACCGCAGAAATAGGAGGTTGCAGTTACGTGCTTGCAATTTACTATCTCTCCAGTACGCTTCCCCGACACCTCTTTACAACCACATGTAATGGTGTGGTGTGGAGGAAGCGTACCGTAAATATAGTAGATTGCAGTTGAGTCTTCTTCTTTGAATGCCTTCATGGTCTAGGTCAGTTCTTCAAATATATATAGAGGAGAGAAAGTTTCATACTTAGACGAATAAGAATATCGAATTACAGCATCCTTATCTGTACACTTTTTTTATTTTATTTTATTCTAATAACATTTAAAAACCACTATCGTAATGAGAATGATACCTAATCTACCAAAGCGTATGATTTTGTTACTTTTGTTTTCGAATAATTTTATCAGTGCTTCTAGTGGGAATAATGAGAAAACCTAACCTAATCAACTTTACAACATAGCAAGAGTACCTTAATTAATATAAAAATGCTATTGCACTTCTTCTTTTGTTGAACGGTTAAATTGCCTTGTATTTTTCAAAAATTATCAAAGATAATGTGCTTATGCTTCTTCCTCCTTAAATAAATACAAGCTAAAAAATAATATGTTTCTTTCAGGCATTCTCTCGCTAATTATGGTGTATGCGAAATTATGGGAAAATTGTCAGAGTATTAATGCATAATTTTTTCATAATTTTTATAATTTTTTCTCAAATGTCTTTTCTCAACACAATCTACAATTGTCTTTAACGATACTAATATTAAATAACGAGACTGCTCGCCTACAGGGCGCCCTAGATGGGTGAGGGAAAAAAACGAGTAGTACGTTGGGTATCTAGATATCTGATCTATGGACGTGCCAAAATACGTTTTCGTCACTATTATAGTATTTGTGCAGTAGTGGTTTGAAACGAACATATTTTTACTCGTGCCGAAAACCATGTGCGACGAAAAACAGGAGCAACGTATTAATACGAAAAAAACACCGACTGAGTGCTATAAATTGTTGCAATTCTCTATCTTGTGCACGTGTTTTTGAGTGGTATAAGCGCTTCAGTAAGAATCGCCCAGAATCAAAAAAGCACTGATGTCCAAATCAAAATTCAAGGCAATGTTGATGGTTTTTTTTTTTTTTGACATTAACGGTATCAGTCATTACGAATGAGTTCCAGAGGGTCAGACTGTACACCAGACTTACTATTTATCAGTTTTGGAAACACTGCGAGAACGAGTTCGTAAGAAACGGCCCGAATTGTGGAAGAACAACTCGTTGATTTTGCACCAGAACAACGCACCTGCTCATAACGCGCTTTCTGTGAAACAGTATTTGGCCGGTAAGCGCTCTCAAGTGCTAGAACACGCGTCGTACTCGCTAGATTTGGTACCGTAAGACTTGTTTTGTTCCTGAAGATAAAATCTGCTTTAAACGGGACCCGATTTGAGTCCATGGAAGCGGTAAAGCAAAAAACAGCAGAGCTCCTAAAGCCCTCGCCAAAGAAGTCTTCCAGCACTGCTCGGATCAATGGAAAAAACGTATGGAAAGGTGTATGACGAGGGGAGGGGAGTATATTGAGGAGAGCAATCGAATGTAGAATAATTTTTATAATAAAACACTTTTTCGTAACCAGTCTCGTTATTTATTAGCCACACCTCTTATATATATATATATATATATATATATATAAATGTCGTCGTAGTCGTCGGTGAACACAATTGTTGATTGTGTTGAGCAAGCAACTAGTTACCTAGTTCCTTGGGTGAGTTATGAGGTGTGGTACATGTATAAAGTCTTCACAATATATTTTTATAGTAGTTTTATATTATTCATAATTTGTGTTTTATATATGTATATTATGAAGTATATATTTCTACTCATCCAAAAATAAAGTTAACAGAACTCTTAGTAACGAGACATTTCAACATAATTATAAAATATTGTCCAAAAATATTATTGGTTGACTTAATCCTAAGCCCCTCCCCTTGTACATAGATTAATATGTCGTCGCAGTCGTCGGTGAACACAATTGTAAATTGTGTTGAGCAAGCAACCAGCTATCTAGTTTGCCATAGCAAGGTATATAGTGCGGGACATATACATCAACCTAATGAAATTTTTCTGAATTATTTAACTAATGCTAATTTCACTAATCCACGTGACCTAATGAAGTAATGAGCGAATATTTAATCGCTTATTTCTTTTGACCTAATAAAATACTATATTATAGCCATATTATATCTTTTAATTCCACTTATTTAATTGTTTCAAGCACATTTGATTACCTCATTATTTCAATTAGGTTATAAAATGTGAATATTTTTATATAACAAAAATATTACATATTTAGAAGGATGATTTGTGTAAATCGAATGGAGAAAATATAAAGATGAATCAAATCTCAGTTATAAAACTTTATTATAGTAACGTGAGCCCAGTGGTGTAACTAGGTGTTCAAGGGTCCGTGGAAAAATTATGTTGAAAAAGATAAAAAAAAAAAAAAAAAATATAAAAAAATTAATAAAAATATAAATGAAATATTTATTATATCGTCATGTTCAATAAGAAATCATTGTTATAATAAATATATCATGAAACTTAAATCAAAAAACTGAAAAAATTTTACTGTTTTATATTGAAAAAACTAGTAAGTGTAAATAATTTGATGATTCAAATATTTTAATATATTTACCTTTTTCTATTAATGTTTTAATACAATAATCGTATGTCCTAATGAACATTTAATAGTCTTAATTTCAAGTTCTTTTTTTTCTTTAATTTTTCTTTTTGAGCAACATTGTCATATTTTCTTTGAACCATTTTTATAATATTACGTATAAATATTAAATAATAAAATTAAAGTTAGCAATTACGCGTCACCACAACGTTATTAGAATGGTAACAACGTGGCAAACCCTAAAATATGAGTTCAGTGGTTATTCCTAGGTTTATTGTTAATTTACGCTACGATGATAAACTAGGTATTACAATTTAATGTAAAATGTACCATTTATTTTTAGTAAATAATATCTACATGAAAATTGATTTATAATGGAAATAGAATAACACGACATAGCTTAAGTAATTATACTAGTTTGATAAACAAAATAGGAGGGGGAAAATTTTTTGTTGGTTACGTGGTCGTGATAAAAGTTAAAAGTAAAAGTTTAGGTAAACTTGGATGATAAATAAAGGGCGGGGGGATAATTATCATAGGTTACGTAATCGTTATTAAAAAAAAAAATAGGTAGGGGAAAATATCTATAGGTTACGTGGTCGTGATAAGCTCTGACGATAAAGCGGTGCTGTTCGGAGCTTTAGTGGTGCGGTGGCAGTTATGTTGCGGTGCTGTGGTGGTGCTGTGGTGGTGCTGTGGCGGAGCAGTGGGTGAGGTATGACGGAGCGATGTGTTTTGCTATGGTATGGTAGAGAGGAGGTGGTTGGTGCAGAGGGTCGGGGGGAGGAAGGTAAAGAATGTACTATATGTGCTTTAAAATTTTGCGTTAGAAATATTTAATAAAAAGTGTCAAAGTTTTAATCAATACCTACATTATCGGACTGAACTTCTCTCAGAATCGTTTTTTCGAATGCAATGATTTATCATTGCATTCAAACAGTGGCGGAACTACAATCTTTGAGGCCCGTTGGTAAAATTTTTATTGGCCCTAATAAATAGTTGTATAATACTAATATTGGAAATTTTTTTTTTAATAATAAATTGCTAGCTTGAACCTAATATGCGAAAAAAGGATATTAATGAATGGGGTCTAGGACATTTCGGCACTGGCAATTTCGGCGCGGCGAAATTTCGGCGCCGGTGTTGGTAATAATAATAAAAAAGTACATATAATTTATAATAAAAACAATTTTATTTTATTCAATTTTATTCTATTAAATTATAAAAAAAAGAGCTGATACTCCTGCCGCATGGATATAGGTGTGCATATCATAGTATTTAATTATAATTATAATTTAAATGCAATGTTCAACCATTGCATTCGAAGAAACGATTCTGAGCGAAGTTCAGTCAGATAATGTAGGTATTGATTAATAATTTAATATATTGCCGTTTTTCCGTCATTTTTTCATCGTTTTTTCTAACGCATAGGACCAATTTTGAAAAATTCGAAAAATGACCTAGATAAAGTACCAAGAACATCCACTTTCCTATCGGAAACATATGCTATTCGAAAAAATCGGACCATTATTTCGGGTAGTACAAGTTTCTTCAGTCATAAAAACAAAAAAATATAAATATCAATTTTAAACAGCTATAAAAAAAAAATGTTACCATGGATTTTTTAAATATTTTAATATGATGATTCATAGAAAGAAAAAAACGAAAAAAAAAAACAAAAAAAAACCAAAAAAAAAAAAAAAAACGGCGATCACACATCCCCTGTCGATGCCTGGCTACGTTGCTCAACACCGAGATAGCGTTCGAGAATATTTCGCCGACTACACCACACGCGTCTCCCATAGAGCTACGTTTTTGTGAATACCATTTTTTCGTCATTTTTTCCATAATATTTTCGTTAAAACTAAAAATATCAACTTTAAACAGCTATAAAAAAAAAATTGAGACTAGGGATTTTTCTAATATTTTGAAATAATGTTAAGTAATATATAAATATACTTCAGTAAAATTTTCAGACCTTAATACCAAATATTGCTAATTTTATCAAACATTATATACAAAAAAACGAGAATTTTACGAAATATTCAAAGTCCTATATTTTGTAGAAAAATGAACGTAACGGTTCCAAAATTTTATCACATATACATAGTACCTATATAAACTGCAAAAAAAATTTCAAGTCTTTAACTTCAAAATTGCCCGAGTTATCGTAAAATATTGAAATCGAATTCGTCGAAATTTGAAAAGTGCCGTTTTTTCGTCATTTTTTGGTCGTTTTTTCTACCGCATAGGGTCAATTTTGAGAAAATCGAAAAATGACCTAAATAAAGTACCAACACATCCACTTTTCTACCGGAAACATATGCTATTCATGATAATCGGAGCATTATTTCGGGTAGTAAAAGTGTCTTCATACTTAAAAAAAAAAAAAAACAAAAAAAAAAAACAAAAAGACACACATCATTGTAAAACCAATACATTCTTCGTTTCGCTCAGAATCTAAAATAAAAATATTAACGAAACTACAATATGTATTGTGTAGATAATATTTGATATTTATATAGAAAAATATTTTACGTAGCAAAATAGATAGGTATAAAGCAATAAAGGTGGGTTTACACGCAACAATAAATTATTAACAAATATTGTATAATATTATATATTTATATAACATAATGAAATATTATTATTTTTAAGTCATTATAACTATTGTTTATTTATTTATTTATTATAATAATGTATATTATGATAACATAAATATTAATTAAATATATATTTCTTTATATTGGCAACGACAGCGCCGAAATTTCCCCGTTCCGAAATGGCCAGTGCCGAAACGTCTTCGCGCCAAAACGGCCGCGCCGAAATGTCCGATTCCGTAATGAATGAAGTAAACAAGAAGTCAATAAATATAACATACAAATTTATTTTACAAATTAAATAAAAATATTTTTTTTCTGCTACGATCTTGTGCAAATGACTTTATCAATGCTGACATGTTCAACTTTTTGGGGCGTTCATTTTCAATTGATATCATTGCGAGACCACTCAAACGTGTTTGAGACATAGTATTGCTAAGGTAGCTTTTAATTAATTTGAGCTTTGAAAATGACCTTTCTGCACTGGCTATTGTTACTGGTAATGTAAGAAATAAATAAAATGTTGGTCTGGAAAACTAGTAATTAGATTATAATTCTCAATAACCAATAATTTAGTCATATCAAAAACACTATTACAGGATTCAAGCTCAGAAGAAAACAGAATATTAAATGATTCAATTTGCCTTGTTAGTTCATCTGGATTAAAATCTTCAAAGTCATCCGCCAACTTTTTTGCACCAATAATAATGTCATCATCAGATATTACTCCACATCGTAAAATACAGCAGAATAAATCATTTATTTCAATAAGACCAACATATCGTGTTTGCAATTGTGTAACAACAGTATCAATACACCTTTATAACACCTGTGTTTCAAAATATTGATATACTTGTGAAAGTCGTTGATCTTGACAAAGCTCATCATAAAAAAATCAAAAAATTTCGATTTTTGTACTATGTATTAAATTAATTAATTATATCAAATACTATGTATAGTACTAACCTTAAACCTAACCTATAATTATAGAAGTTGTTGTTTTGCCACGTGGCCATGTTTACACGTTTGTAGACATCGTTTTACTAGATATACCCATATGAGTACATACGTATAAATAACACACGCGCTATTCAGAATCCAGAAGTGAATATTCGAAACGAAAATCAAATTAATTTTTTCGACGTTTTCGTGTGTGATAACAATGTATACGTGACGTTTAATTTTTGTTATTTTTCGTATCCATATTCGATTCGATTCGTTTTTTTTTTTTCAGTGTCGCGTCCCGTCCGATAGTTCCCGACTGTGCGAACACGCGTCTCCCACGGCGGGAGCACCATGCGGCGGCGGCGGCGGCAAGTTTCGCTCGACTAATCGTGTTTACGCGTCGCCGGGACACGGATAATTAATATAAGTTTATCGGCGCGAGAGGCCCGTTGACACTTGATAAAGTAGCGTTTATCACCGCCTCAAGTCGTGACGTCCTTCGGTCGTATTATTATTATTATTATTATCATTTAAAAATAAATATAAATATCGCGGACCGGACCCCGGTCAGTACGAGACAGCAGGTAGCTGACCAGAACACCCGCTGACTCGGCGTGCGCACGTCCTGCGACGAACGCCGAAACGCGACGTCTTTGGTATACATATATATAATATTATATAGGACTGTGTATATTATATTATAATGATATCGATATGTATATGTGTATATAATAATATTATATAGAATTGGACCGCAATCAACACCGGTGTGTACATACCAACATGTTTAGTTGTTATGTACCACGGTATAGTATATTATAATATATATATCATAATATTATACCATATACCACCTGGTCGGCTTCCCTAATTAACCTATCACTTACTGAATTATTTAAATACCGCGTTTAGATTTATCGGCCGGTCGACCCGTCGTCGTATTTATTGCTAATATTTTTCGCCCTCGTTATGCGAGTAGGCAGTAGGAGGTACGTAACTGTGTATATATATAATAGTAATTATTAATATTATATTATATGTTATGTAGGTACTTACTCCGTTCCGTCGTCGTAAATTAAACACGTACTTAATTTAATAATATGTTTTCGCGTCGTTTTGTTCATTATTTTTTTTTTCTGTTTGCAATGCCGTTTTCTTCGTTTTTGCCATTATACATTTCGTAAAAAAATATTACCGCAAACCGCGAAAACCCATCGATTTTACGACATTATATTGTATAATAATATTAATATTATTACCCGCATCGCGTACAGACACGACGCATATTGTTTTTTAACAATCCTGCACGGTTGTCTGCACGTGCCATGTCCAAACGTTCAGTTTTATGTCCTTTCGCGCACAGGCTCGTTTCGTATACCCAAGTATATTATGTTAATTTTGGACTTCAGAGTTCTCAGCGATGCGTTTCGTCCACAGGATCTATATTATGTAACGTATGATTTCCTATTTTGTAACCATAATTTTTGAACTTGCATAATATAGTAAAATTATTGTTCGGTGACATATTATGATCGGGTATACCTCCTAATATTTAAGGCTAGAAAATTATTAAAAATATTATGAAATTTACTGTACAGATAAGTATATATATTTTTATATGTGTACATAGAACATTATCGTAAAAACATTTAAAATCGCAATAAAAATTTGTTATATAATATTTTTTTAAAAAAAGAAAAAATATTCTGGTAATAATTATTCGTTAACGTTAACTCATCTGTACCCCATAATATGTGTACCGAAAAAATTAATATTTAGCGACCGGTTTATGCACTGCGGCGAAAACGATTGAAAACCGTATTTTTTTCCTATATTTTTTTTTTCAACGAATACTACAGTCGTTGTGTGCGTTTAAAAAGTAAAATAATGATAATTTTATTGTTGGGAACACGTTCAATCAACGTGACAACTCGTACAGTATGATTGGACCCCCCGTCGTGGACATTGAATTATAATAACAATATTATAATTATTATACTAGTCAGCGGCTATACGGTATGCGCTTATGGTGATACCGCAGTGCGAGAAGAATATTATAAGATAATAACAATAAACGGTCCAATCGATTTTCTGACTTGTTGAAGTCTTCGGGCGAAAGTCCATTGTTTTTGTTTAATCTATATCTGAACAGTCGTACTTACGTTTAGTATATATTATAACTTATAAGTATACAAAATACGTGAACTCGACGAACTCCGTTTCCGTATATAATATTGGACTGTTCAATAACTGTCAGTTACATAATATTATTAATAGAAATTTCGAAATAAAAAATTTAATAATAAAAAATATTACACAGATATCTCAATTAATTTTTTAAAATAACGAATCAAAAACAAATACTTCGTGCGCCAGACGTGACCGGTATATATATATATATATATATTTTTTTTTTAAGTCATTCAGAGTAATATTATTTTTCCCCTTATACATAAATATAACATATTACACTATACACACACACAAACGTTAAAATTTATCATATATTTTTGGACAATTCTGTGCAAAGTTATTTTTATGATCAAATCGTAATTTCATAACATTGCGATCAGAATTTTGCGTTACGAAAATGGCGGGAATTACGTAAGTTTTCATATTGTATTATTAAATTCGTCATTTTTGACAACGTGAAATTCCGGTCATCTTATATTTTTATAAAAATTATAATATTATAATATTATATAACGACATTTCTGAGTAATAATTACATAATTTTTGAAAGCCGTGTGCGGATATCGAGTTTTACTCTTCTATGTGCATTACATTGTTATAATATTATTATACTCTCGTATCCTCTATACATTGAAAATATGAGTCTGGAAAACGTGTATATCTGAATGTAAAACAACGACAGTTTAACACAGACCAATGGAATGTCAGATCTCCAATATTATACATTTATACAAAACTCGTATACGTCCTTGACTTGTGGGACACATAATATAATATATGAGAAATGAAAAAATAAATAAATACACGTATATAAGATTAAATTTAGTACACAACAGGACTCTAATATTGTATATAATAATATATACTCGTTTTTATAACATACATATTTTCAAACGGACGTTATATAATGTAGTTTCTTGCGTTGATCGTAAATGGCATGTAAAATAAATTTATAAGGCGATTTTTTTTTAGGAATAAGGTAAAAATAGTAAAATTATGCTTATTCGCTATATTATATATTACCTATATTATAATATATAAATCGTATAACTCAATTATATTACATTGTTTTGTTTTTTGAAATTCTTTCAATTTAGTTTTTCAAATCTCGTGTTTACGTTTAAAAATGCGGTCCGTCGAAACAACACAACCGCTGTATATACAGGTATAATACCTAATACGATCGAACGTGCAACACATAATATTGTCCTGTTAATTATTATATTTTATATTATTATTATGATATAACGAAATATTCACCAGTAATCGCTATAAAAACGTATTATTATATAATTATATTATAAAAGATATAATTTTTTGGCGTTCGGATTCGAATTTTAAGTACAATTTTCGAGATATATCTCAATAATATTATTATTATACATATACGAGTAGTACCTGTAATAAGTTACATCGTTCACAAACAATAATAATAATAATAATCTTCGGTCTTGTATGCGTCGTATCGGTGTATGTATTTTTTTATGCGTTCTCGAAAACAACAGCGTGGGCTCGGTGTCACGTATATATTATAATCTAACCTCTATAATATAATACATTCTGTATAAGCGCCGTGTGCAGTCTTGCTGCGGATAATGCACCGTGTAGTCTTTGTGTTTTTCTCTGGCTCATTTTTCTGCTTCTTCTTCTTCTTCTTCTTTTTTTACTCTTTCAAACCTTATTAAAATGTAACGTATTTTACAACACGCGCGGCCATGTCGCCGACATGACTACACGTCGTCCAGCCCATAAGTGATTTAAACTGTATATTATACTCATTATTTATATTAACGTTTGTTATCTTATATACGGAGCGTTTCGAAAAACATTATTTTTTCTCTTTCTCGTTTTTGAGTTTCGTATATTTAAAATGTTCATAGGTTGCTGAAAGAGTGAATAATAACGATAATAAGATATAAAACCAAAACGTTCGACGAAACAGTATTACACAAAACGTATTACGTACAACGCACGTATAGGTGTGATATTGTATACGAAATATTATAATAATAATTTGATGTTATATTCGATTTCGAGGGAAACGAATCGATCGCGTCGACTATACGTGGGTGGATATCATACAGTGTACGCAGAGGTATTATACAATCGCATCAATCACGCGTTTTATGCGATCCGTTCCGACAGATATTGAATGATTTTGCTATTTTCACCGGCGGTCATCCATGTGTTTGGTGATTTTTATTTATTTTATTTTATTTTTTTTCCACCGGGTCCGCACATAATTTATGATTCGACGACAAGGGTTTATGTAGTGGTTATTAACTTTTCATCAATAACAACCCGTGCCACGATAATACACGTGAGACCTATCCACATTGCATTGTACAATATATCATAATACGTGTGTATATCATCTATAAATAAACCACACGCGCTGTGGTTTTTCGGCGCCTTTCGACACGTCTCTTTACGCGCTTTTTATATAATATAATAATAATATATTGTATATTGCGTCGAAAAACCGCATTTTTACATTTCACGTTATAGGTACATATGCGGTCCTGTCCTGCTGCTGTCATCTCATATTATACATTATGAATAACGCAGGTTCTCGTTTCGGAAACGATCGTTTGGCGGAATTATAATACTACATTCGATAATATTATAACCTGGTTACGGGTATATGTCCCGCGAACGCGGTATAATAATATTATTCCAAAAACATATTTTTATGTACGAAAGATTTATGGTTTAATTTGTTTCACCGCCGGGATGAAGATATATTATGATGACTTTCATCATAAAGTAATTCTTTGCGCATATATAATATGATATCGTGCGTAAATCACAATTTATTTATTAATTTTATTACAAACGAATAATATTATAGGTTTATGTTAAATTTTGAGATGAAGAGATTAAAAAGTTTTGAATATATATTAATATAATGCATATTTTATTATATAGTTCTAGTTTTAGAAAACGATTTTACTGCATAATAATATGTAGGTCTGTCCTAGAAAAGAGTACCTAAATTGTGCTTGTGCAGATCGGCGCTCGCTGCTTATAATATACAGGTTTTATCATATTTTTCTTGGTATAGTACGATGTATACCGAGACAGTCGTAGTCCGGAAACCGCGGTTTCCTCTTCGTGACCGCGCGTATGTATGTGGTATATATACCACAAAATAATATAGTATATTATACTATAGTATATTATATAAACATCGCTTTTAGACACGCATTTCGTGGTAACCTATTGTTCAACGGAGGTTCTATATTACTCGTATATTACGTATATTGCGCGCGCACACGAATATAATAATATATAATATAGTAATAACGCGTATAATAAATAAAATTATTATATATTGTGAATATAGTGTGATGATCGTATAGTAATATATAAAAGGTGTTAACTGACACGCGGCACCGAAAAAGGCGCGGGCGTTTGAGTGATTAGCTCATTGTCGTCGCGGTCCAAACAAACGCGGTGCGACCATATAACAATAATCTATACCACCGCATATTATCGCGTTATATTATTATTATTATTATTATTATTACAATAAACAATGCGCGACGGTGGAGAGAAGAGAGATATTATATTAATATAATATAAATATGCGAGCAAGCGATGGAAACGGACGCGTGTAAACCGCATATTATAATGTCGTCGCGCAAAGGTGAACAGTCGGGTTAATTAAAAGAAGAAGAACATTATAATATATTATGTTATTTTGTTATTATCGCGTTTTCGTTTCCTCCCGAACCTGTGGTCTGCCGTCCCGACGATGGTTTACCTACTACACTCTGATATCGTACGTATATGATGGTATTTATGGTATACATATATATATATATAAACATGCACACGTGTTAGTGTGTTACCTTGTATATACCATCACCGTGGTATCGGTCGTGCGCCGTCATCGCACGTCACTCGGACCGGAGTTTATGAATGAAACCCAATGACGTCATCTGATTGCTGTGTACAATATCATAAAATTAATACGCCTGTGTATGTTATTATTATTATTATTATTATATATGTGCGCGCACAAGGCGAAAGAGCGTAGGTGCCGTGCCGGCGTTCACCTCTGACCCTGGAGACTTCAATAAGACATTCCGCGAGCTATAGATATACGTATGGATATATTATATTATTATTATTGTAACATGCGCCGAATCGCTGCCGCCGCGTGAGAGCATGGGCGAGGACCGAAAAAACACGCTCGCAAAGTACCTATTGTCTTCGCGGCGACGTCCGAAAAATATGAAAAACGGTCCCGCGAGAGGCCTCCGACGAAGTTTTAAAGTTGAACGAACCGCCGCCGTGCCGAATGATCGAAGGTTATTTGAAATTTTAACCAAACCAAACCTAACCGCGGTAGGCGACCAATGTGGTTCTAAACCTATATATCTATATATTACATATTATTCTGTGTATACACCGTGGATGAAATATTATAATCGCTTTGTGGATCCCAAAAATAAGTTGACAAACGTTAACGTGATAACATGTATTTTTACAGTTACCGTATAAGTATTACCTATATCATGTTCCTGCACGGTACCTATGGTATAATATATTATGGTTGCAATCAATGGATGTTCCGGGCCATATAATAATATACATATACCTACCTATAATAAGTAATACAATATAAGCAGTCTTATAGTATTATAATATATCGTATCGCTATATGTGACGTAAACGTAAATATTTTGGACGCGAAACGATTTTTTTTTAAACCTAACCATGACGCGAGACGTCGAATTTTCATACAGTTCTTAGACGATTTCATAGAACTCTGTCGGCGTTCAAAACTTCAAAGTATATATTGCGTCGACGGTTAGATTTTTCATTTATGAATCATAAAAAGAAACTAACCAAAATATAAAACATAATATTATACACATGTAAGTATAACTGCGAGCGTCATATTTTTTGATATATAACGTGCTATTAATACATTCGATTTTACTCCACGAGTCCATTGTTTAGGAATTACACGGATTTATGATCGATATAAAATGTAAATCATCATAGACGCCGTAATTGAATATCTGTGTAATGTATATATGATATTTTAACAACATCAAGAAAAAAAAATTAAAATAATATTAGCTAAAAAATTAATTGATGTATTATTCTTTCGCCCGTCATCAATCATTTTTTGGTGTATATAATAGCGATTACCAAACATCGAAGAAGCCGCAAGTATAGGTATTTAAAATTATAATTTATTGATGATTGACTTGTTTCTATTAAACAATGCGAGCGCAGAGTTATCATATAATCAATGATCTTACGTGTAAAACACTGCACTGCAGCTACAGTTATGGTCGTTGTATTTTATTTCTTTGTTGGTACGTGTACTTTATACTTTCAGTTATTAAATGATTTGCGATAAACATTAAATACACCATAACATATAATATTTACATAACTATTAACATCAGCACGAACACGCGTTCCTAGCTACATGCCTGTACCATATTACAATATTATGTAGAACCGCAACCATGTAAATAAAACTAATCATATTTTATTTGCATTACATTATCATCGTATTACGAGAAAAAAAGATGATAACGGTATGATAGAGGCAATAAGATAACCTATAATATAGAGACGTTATATTATAATTTATTATTTTCTTTCGAGAAAAATATATTATACGGATATCTGTTATCCGTATATTCGTCTCGCAGGTCTCTATCATACGCCAGAAAAATCGAAGAGCGTGAAATAATATTTCAATGCTAAAATGTTTATATATTATGATTAAAATAAAACACGATATTAACTTGTGTAGTATTTTATTATTTAAAAATTATAACTTATAAGTATAATTCAAAATTTTTTAAGCACTATCGCACGTAAAAATCGCAGTATATGAAAAATAATATTTGTTTCAAATTCCATCGCTTACTTTTATCCAAAATATTAAGTTAAAAATAAACATCTATATTTGATAGAAAATCACCAGATTAAGACATGGAAATATGGAATGTTGAAAATGGTAAAAAATACCAATTTTTTTTTAACAAAAATAAGGACGAAATTGCGCGATATAGATAGTATATGATAATATAATATCATATAAGAGTTGGTACTAAAATCGAGGGATTGTATTTGAAAATATTTCAGGGTTTTAACGCACGAAACTATAGACATCAGAACAAAAAATTATTCCTTGAGCTCCATAAAAAGTTACTTAAAGTAAAGTTTGGATTTTTTGGATTGTTAACTCATTCGTGAGTCGTGACCCCCGGACCATTCCCCAAACTTTTTTATAATTGCGTTAAAACGTCTAAAACGTTTTGTTCTTCCGTGAAATATTTTATTGCGATTTGAAAAAAAAATGTACACGTTCAAGACATCACGTATATACTCTTAAGTATAATGATGAATAATCGCTAAACAATCTCGTACAAAATGTTAGAATGAATAAATTATTATGATTTCCACGTTTCTATAACGTAGCGAAAATTTATTTCCAGTCGTTCGTTTACGGATACCGCGTGCAGCTTCATATATATATCCTCTTTGGACCGTTCGTCGATCCTATCCACAAAGTATTCGCGTTTATTTTAAAATCTTTATACGTTTTTCATTACATTTGTGTAGTACGAGTATAGTATTTCATATTATTATAATATTAAAAAAAAAAAAAAAACTCTTTATTTTATTTTATTGATAAAAATAACGATACTGTTTTTAATGTAATATTATATATTTCGAGGAGATTTATACGTTTCCCTGCGCGAATACGTGTACACAACGAGGAATAAATATAATAATTTGATTGGACTTTGTTTTATTGGTAGTATTACATAAATCACACGGCCGATGTCAACGGCGTATGAATTTATTGGTAATAAATCTACAACGAATGTTTCTTATTGAAAATATTCTTCAATGAAATATGATGCCGTCGTCGTCTGTCGCGTGCATATATAATAATAATAATAATAATAATAATAATAATAATAATAATAATAAT
>JAIUCT010000022.1:3865303-3884180 GCA_021307375.1 Tetraneura akinire | reverse complement strand
TAATAATAATAATAATAATAATAATAATAATAATAATAATAATAATACACTATATATAGTAGGTATACTTACTGGAAACAACATATATATATATATATATATATATATATATATATATATATATAATATTATAATATTATGTTGCTGTGCGGAGCATATGATGTATTTTATTTAATTCGAATAACGTTAGAAGAAAAAAAATGGCGTTCGACCGAATACGTTTTCATTCGGTTTCAAATATTATACCTGGGTATAACCAATCATTCGATTTCGTCGAGAACAATTTTCGCGTGAAAATTAAATTAATGAGAAATCTCTATTATATTGTTATTGTACTGTCAGGCGTTAACATTTTATCGTTTCATAAATCGTGTTTTAATCCCAACGCTATCATTATAATATTATGTTATATTTCGTATATAGTATGACGCGTTTATAATTATTATTATAAAAAAAAATATCATAAAGAAATATATATTTTATAAATATTTTTTTATTATCACGATTTACAATTGATATTAGATTTTAAAGCCATTTCGGAAAACACAATATTCCCAAATAATTATAATAGGCATAATATTTATCATAATATATATTATATTTATAATCCGAATGTCATGCCCCGACTTACCTGGGTAATATTAGATTGAAACGGTGCGTCGGATGGACGTCCTGATTCGTTAATTGTCAACATTTGATTTACAGTTTTTTTTTTTTTTTTTTTTTTTATCAATCCGAATATTGGTTTTTAACAAATGTTTCACATCAAATAATTTTTCCCTATTGTTTGCCATATCTTTGAGCTCTTTGTGAGAATTGACTCCTGCATCTCTAATTATTTAGCTAATATATTTTGTTCTTGATCTTTCTTCTATCGTTCGTCCATTCCTTCTATTATGAAACTATGTAATTCATCTTCATGCCTCAACGTATGTCTTTAGCCACCTTTTTCTCTTCATAGTGTCTATATCATTGTTCTCTTTTCTTCCACTGGCTTTAATACATCATCATTTGTTCTTCTCTCGGTCCAATTTATTCTATGTACCTATATCTATTTTCAATACCACATTTTAAAAGCTTCTAACATATCTCCATATTTTTTATTTATCGTATTTAGAACTTAGAGAAAGATATCAACCTATCTTGATAGTTTCGAAATAAATTTTAAAATATACTGTATTCAGTTTCGTGGATTAATCATGGTGTCATCGTTCTGGGTTTGAGATTAATGGAGATGAAATACTAAGTTTGACAAGTTTTCCAAAATATATTCATAAAAACGGCTATTTTACGTGCTCCGATCCGTCGGCTACCCAGACCGTTGACGAGATTCCTTGTTTGGATTAGATAATAGGTAAAACACTAAGGTACTGGTAATTCGCTGTGAAATTGGCAGTTTTATGTGTCTACTCGTCGATCGTGTCCCGATGGCTCGCATACTGGTTTGTGTTCCACTGGTCAAGAATTCTGGTAGTAGTTATTAATATCTTGTCTGTAAGTGATGGAATGAGTGAATGATTGCTCTTGGTGTTTGTCCCTCTATTTATATTATTATAATATAAATAGATTTATATTAGAATATAAATATATTATATTATATTTAATAATATCAGCACGCTCTCCGATTAGCTGACACCTAATTAGTCGTATCATCGTTAATATTGGTATAAATGTCGATATTTCTTTCGGTTGACTGTCAAGTGCCAGTCGTCCATCTGCTCTACCAGTGTATAGTGTGCTTTGTTACATGGTACATCAAGTTACGGGGCAGAAACGCACATACACCATATATAAGTTTAATATCGAAAGATATACTTTATTATGAAGCAAGCACTGGAATTGGGATCACGAGTGCGTAATATTCAAAATAACACCATCAGCACCATACGGCAACATACAGTTTATATAGGAATAACCCACTAGCGCCAATAGAATCAAACAACGACTAAAACGGCTTAATTGGAAAACAACACGAAGAGAAGTGGTTTTATAATACAAAAACTACATCTCTACGGCCAATGATGAGAGCGAGTAAGACCAGAAAAACAGACAAAGAGGTGACGTAATAAACAATGTGATTCAGTCTTACAAATTTTTCAAACATACAACAAGTCAACAATTACCTGTCCAAAGAAAGAAGATTACCTAAGGCGCGAATGCTTTCACCATCGCAGCCAGGGGAATTAACCTAGGACCTTGCCCATCGACTCCAGTGAATAACCCCGACAGTAGCTCGAACACGGTCCGCGATCATACATCATATAACGCGAAGAAGTTAGACCCAATACAGTGATTTCGGACTAACTGCCGTCTAATGAACGGACCGAGCACGGCGATCACACTTCACTTTCGGTGTGTAAGCTAAGATCCAGCGCCGTAACTTGGACCGGTTTCTGGTTTCTGGTCTCGTCTACACTTGTAACACCGGGCTGCCTATACTGCCCCTGAAAGAAAGAAATTGCCTACATCTAGCGAGTGCGTTCTCACGGAGCAACATATTCAACTCCTTGTCAGCTGTCAAGTCTCTCCCCGGGTCGACGGACCATTCCGAACCCGTCTCAAAACAGTCCTTCTCAGGACTAAAAAATAATGATCTATTTATGCCTATTGCACCAGGATTATCACGGATACTATGCTACTTATATAAGTAAGCCAAACCCGTAATACGTTCGTATACGCCGATTATTGTAATACCACATATGATAACGCCAATACCCACTTGTTCATATAACGATCTATTTAGGACCGCAAAATCTGAATTTTGCACACTAAGGGTCACTGTTACAATCACAGTTTACTACCAACTATTCGTATATCAATGAAAATATTATTTTTCTATATTTATTATAATTTAAAATAATTTAATATAATTTAAATATGTATTTTAATTCTACAAGCAAAGTAAATAAATTTATATTGTAGGTACTTTTTTTTATTAATTTTATAATTTATATACAGAAACTCGGGTTTATAATGACCACTCATGGTTTTTTTTCAAATTCTAAATATTTGATGAGAGTTTATAGTTGATTTTTTTAATACTATAAACTTAAATGCAATGAGTGTCAATGACCGAATAGTCAACAGTAAAGATGTAAGATTTATGGTTATTGTATAATTTTAGTATGCGATGGCTTGCAATAATATACCGTTCACAAAATGTATTCAAAAACCATTTCTGATACGAACAAAATGTGTGTGTGTGTGTTTTTTTTTTTTTTTAGTATAACCGAACGTTAATTCGAACAGATGGACTATTTTCGTAAATATAAAAAAAATGTAGTCGCCACTAAGAAGCATATAATCTCTTGTTATAAACATTGTGCGCCGTCTACACATAATATATAACGCGTCATCTGCAGATTCGCGGTTCATCGGGATTTCGGTTGTCGCGCTCGTATGCGTAGGTATATAATATCGTTATAATATACTCCATTAACGATTTCCTCGACCGGCGCATACAACACGATGACGACGACGACGATAATAACATGTGATATTAATATTATATAAAAGAAAAGGATGAATGGGGGGACCTATAATACGGCTTCGCGTATACACAATGGAAACGTTTACCGTGTACCGCTGTGCGTGCGTGTCTGTATAAACAATACTGTAAAAAGTTTTATATATTATTATAATACACACAGAGCAGCGTGTGTAAAAAATAAGACTTAAATAATAATAATAATAATAATAATAATAATAATAATAATAATAATAAAAACAACAGAGACGGAAAAAGGTATATCCATGGGAGGTCCGTTTTTATGTGGTCCCGACTCAATGGAAACTGGGCGCATTAGCTGGTGACACGTCCGCGTCATGGTGCAGACACGGCCGGGTGGGCATAAATCACCGATCGCATGCGTATACGTATAATATTATTATCACGCGCCGGCGATCTAAACTTCGTAAACGCTCGTGTGAGGTATATAATATGTATTTAATAATATATAGACGAATCTCCCCAGCAAAGTCGGTTGTTATAATATTATTTATAATATAATCGAGTCGTTTCTAACATATTTCTATGATAAGGAAAACGTTTCTTTTTTTTTTCTCTCTCTCAAAATAAATAAGACGTCGAACGGTATAATTTTCCACGTGTGGAAATGTCCGGCGAATTGTCCGACCGAGGAAAACCGAAGATTTTGATATTGTAATTTCCTTTTTTTTTTTAACAATATATTATTCGCATAACGTTTTAATTAATATTTTAGTTAGGCAGGTTTATGTATATTGGGCAATATTATGTACCTAAGTACAATTTATTCTACTTATGTTTTTATAATTAATGTAATATAATCGCATTAATTATTATCTCGAATATTGTTTATAAGATATTATAATAATATATCCTATGTATGAACTGCTGAATTCTTTTTTATAAAAAAACCCCAAAAAAATACTTATTTAACTTTATTTTACGTTTTATAACGAAATACGATAAATTATAATAAATTTGTTATTGATTAAAAATTTATTGATATAATTACAATACAATAATTATAACATGATAATTTATTAACAATTATTGTTCTAGATTCAACATAATTTTTAATTATTATTATTATTATATTTTTTATAAAACATAAATTCAATAATATATAACAACTATGTTTACAAGGTAATTTATGTATAATAGAACATATCATTATAAGACGAGAACGCGTTTAAACTTTAATGTAATAAATTATTATTAATTATTAAATAATCTTATATTCGTATATATATAATAGTATCGAGAATTTATATTATTTATGAACGTGT
The DNA here is from genome assembly GCA_021307375.1 of Tetraneura akinire. NCBI lineage: Eukaryota > Metazoa > Arthropoda > Insecta > Hemiptera > Aphididae > Tetraneura > Tetraneura akinire. The sequence continues at coordinate 3,879,407 of JAIUCT010000022.1, read as the reverse complement.
GTAATTATTATTGATATTCTGGATCGTTAGAAACGTCCGTCACGAAATCGTGCGCCAATTATATTTTAATACGAGTTTAGCATTGAAATTTTAAGTATGGCAAAGAGTAGCAAACTTTTTATACACTTTCGTGTTCCCTTAATATTTTTTTTCTTTCTCGAGTAATTAAATAATAGTAAGAACGTATTAATATTTGTATAATAAATTTAAATTTTATATTTAATTACACGATTAGGTTAACATTTTTAAATATACTTACAATAATACAAACTTTAAAATTGCACGATTTAATATAATAAATAATATTCTAAACGTAAAAATGCAAAAATAATAATTGTCTTGACATAAGTAATTATTTCGTTGCAGATTTAATAGAAATAATAATGAGCCATAATAATCATATTTATAATATGTAAACGATACAACTATTTATTTATTTATAAATATTAATAAGTAGTCATTAGACACAATCTATATTCTATGCAACAACTACAGTGAATAATTTTTTCACGCGAGGTCACGAGGATCAATTTTTTTATTTCGATTAACATCTGAAATTCTTACTCGTACGCTATTCGTCCTACAATGTAATATGTAAATGAAATAAATACAACAAAAATATTTTTATATACTATAATTTCTTTGTTTACTTTATAAATATGTAGGTATACGCTATAATTATTGATTATTAAGATGTTAAGATATTAAGGTATTAAAATTATTGATTAATAATATTATAGCGATTCATTGTAGTATCAGTGTTTAGTATAGTAAATAAATAGAATTGATAATATGAAAATTAATCATTCTTAAACTTATTAAGACAATATTGTTATGCTTAATCTTAATTTTTATTAACTATATATTGACTAAATGTATTATAGTTAAAAATATCATTCAGTCAATATTTTTAATTTTCATAATATGGAATAAATAATATGTTATAGAAATACAATTTAATATAATATTTATTCAACTCATGTATAAATATGGACTATATATATATACTCGTATGTAATCACGTTTTTTAAACGCATCATATTTTATAAATTATGGCAAAATAGTAGGATTTTATTAATTTTTAGTAGATATTTTTTTTAATTCATTCCACAAAATGGGTTTTATAATATTTAAAAATTCGAAATTTAAATTTTTAACAAAAAAATTCATTTAAATTCATATTGCACACTCGCATCTCATACGCTGTTCTCATAATACGTGTCTGATATTTTACTTGTAATCTTAACATTCTCATTAACTCTCCTATAATATTATACGACGTATTTATAAAATAATAATCGTTCTTGCACGAAGGAGGTACACACAATATATACGCGCGTACATATTATATTATTTATTATTATAATTTATAATAATTTATAATAATTTACGTTCATGTTTCGGATAACCCGTTTAACGGTGTTACGCACATCGGTGATGGGAATAACTGTTGACTGATGATGACGCTCGAGGGTTGAAAATAAAAGCTACCTTTCAACAGGGCTATTATACCGAGGTCGAGTGTAGGAGGATATATATACATATTACATATACGAGTATATATTATACGCGTGTGTATACCTATATAATATATGGGGCGCACCCCCGCCGGCAGGCACTTAATGATCCCTTTGACGTCCATAACGCCCGGTCGTCCGACAAATGGTTTCCAGCTGAGAGTTCGTATAACCCCTTTTTTTTTTCCACCCCGTGATATCTTTACCCCCGTATGGAATAGTATATATACAAACCTTATCGATAAACACATAGGTATATAATATACCGAATAGATTGCATTTTGACTACATAATATTTGGCTCCCCCTTTAAACCATTGTTAGAGAACACATAACAAAGTAGCGTGTAATTGTTTAAGCGCACGCAGGGAAATCCTCCTGTGCCAATTTGCATGTCAACATCAAAACGTTCACGCCCCCTCCGGGATTTACGAAGTATTATATGTTCATAAATATTAAATACATTTTACGTTTTATAGCATATTTTAAAATATTCGATTATTTTCCCTTTTTTCATAATATATACGTAGGTATATTATTTACCTAATTATGTCTAATTATATTATTTTGACTGAAAGTTTTCGTCTAATCAATATATGTAATATTATTATGAGATTTTCATTGGATACAATATGTACCTACTACAGTACTATACTATATAATATGTAATAATAATAATATATCATTTCGCCGACAATTTATTTTTATTTTTTATCAGATCCGGGGCTTTGTGATGGAATTCTTATTTCTTTAAACGTGCGCTTATACGATATTTAATTTTTAATTTTTTCTTACTTTGAATTTAACGTTACTCATTTTAACTGCCGGTCGGCGTATTATTATTATTATTATTATTGTTATTATATTATTTTGTCGTTAAACAAAGCCTCGAGCGTAGCCCGAACCGCTTTGGATTGCATACAAATACCAATTACAACGGTTGATTGTGATCTCTCAGTTTTTTTTCCTCATTTAAAGACGAAATCTAAAATACATTTATAAACGAACAAAACTTTGTGTACAATAATATGTCCTATGATTGTATACATATTATATATGTAAACGAATAATATTTTATTTTATATTTTTAAGAGTTACGCAGTTTATTAACAGCATGCAATTATACGAATTAAAAAAAAAAATTAAGATATTTAATTATTGTAATAATAGTAGACAAAATACTATATTAATTCACTGAGTATAATTATATAAATATAATAATGTAAATATTGAAATTTAGAAAAATAAATATAAATTTCAGTGGTAAATTCATATTTATACGTTTCTTCATAAATTAACCAATTTTAATCAGTTAACATTCATACTTTGAATAATATTTTTAAAGATAATATTAAATAAAATGTTTACATGACGTCTAATCGAACGAATGGAAATCATTTTTTAGTTACTATTCTCGTTTGAATGATTAGAACATTGAAGTATTTACCTTATTATAGAGAAATAAATATTTGAAAGAATGGCGTTCAGTGTAAGTACGTGTTTCGAATAATAATAATCTAAACTGGATCTAAGTAATAATGTCCACGGAGAAAATCTCCTGATAAAAAAAAAATTCCTGAAAAAAAAAAAACAATTTCCTGAAATTGTTCGGTTACAAATATGACTAAGTACCAAAACGGCCGAACATAAATTGTTCGGTTACATTGTAAACCATAAATAAATAACCATTTTTCTGGTTCTTTAAAGATAATTTTTTTTCTCAGCACACACAAAAAGATATTTTAAATTTATTTTCATGCCATTATATTATTATAATCTTGAACAATTACACTAAAAATATTCGAAACGAATGTTTTATTCGGTCGGTGGTATTATTATTATTAGCCTAAACTATATAAAGTTTGTCGAATAATATCAGTGTCGGATTTACAATAACCGTTACAAAATTTATAACCGCTAATAACAATCGAAGTTAACGTAACGAGCCGCCGAATAGAAGGGATGACAATACATTGTATAATATTTATACGTAGGTACATATACCTACATTATATAAAATATGTCCGTAATCGGTCGAGTAACCGCATCATATGATAATAATATGGTATATAACTAATATAAAAGTAGTATACAGAGGGGTGGTTTTCGTCGCCGGTTTTTGACACGTCTCGCGTTTTGTTGTTTTCATAATAAAAAAAAAATAATAATAATAAATATCGGCGTCGATCCGTATGATTAACGCGCGCGCGCCCGTTTCTTTTTCATTTTTTATTTTTTTTCTATTTATATATTTATTATACTTAATATTATTTCTGGAGTGTCTTCACAGGGCGAGAGAAAGAACTAGAGAGAACGAGAGAGAGAGAGAGGTAATAACAATAACAAAAAGAACGCCGTTTTATATTATTACGAGAAGACGAGGGTGGTAGTGCGGTTAAGCTTGGTATATTATAAGTACATGTACCATAAACCCGGTTATTATACACTATATTATTATTATTATTTTCGTTGCGGCCATTGTCATCGCGAACACCGCACTCGCGTTTAACCCCCGTTTTTGTCAACCGTCGCGGTACTCGTACATATTATAATAATGATGACGAGGCGTCGGCGTCGCATACAAGACAAATTACACGTGCGCACCTCCTGCGGTTCATACGGTCGACGAATCCATTCACACAATCACACGCACGCCGCCGTCGCCGCCGACTCTTTCGTCTCGGTCCTTATCGTCTTCGGGTCGTCTCTTCTGTTCGGCGGTATACGATATTAATTATTAGGTATATACCCACGTCATAAGTAACCGCGGTATTATTATTATTATTATTATTATTAATAACGAGTAATAACATACGATATTTTTACATTGCGTATTATCACTACATAATATTATAGTGTATCTCATATTTTTCTCCCCCCCCCCCCCAGCCCTCGGAACGAGTCACAGACAGTCCATGTATATGTTATATGTTTATTGTAGTTACGACTACGAACGAATTCGTGCAGGGAAATTTTGTGATATTTTACCATCGACTTTGGTTTTAAAATGTTTGGAAATCTAAACGCGGATTTCAGCGACGGCGTATAACACAATATTTAATATTTTATAATTATTGGTATATACCGTATATAATATACCCCTACCTATAAAATACGACAGTTAAAAACATACCACTGTGCAAATTTTCTTTCGCGATTATTACGCTTAAAAACGGTATAAACAGCAGATATATACGTACAATATTGTATTATTTTCATTTTTTGTGCTAATCGAAGAAACACAATTATTTTAATATTTTGGATTGTTTCGTCATATAATAATAATATTTAAAAATTTCCAATCCGATAAATTGAATAATGTTATAAATAATTGTAAAAATAATAACATGAAACCATTCGTATTGAATAAAATACTCGTGCGCTCCTCAATCAACAACATATTATAAACACTCGCGTAGAAAATAAATAGATAAATCTAACCTATAATAATTATCCGTTCAAAATTCTATAACGTATAATATCGTTATAATAGTGCCGATACGACTGTAAAATTATAATAATATTATCGTACTCTAACTGCAGGACTAGTTTTTTAATTATTATAATATATTTATATAAAGTTTTGAATATAAAAAAATATAAATAACTCGTATATTATATCGTTCAATAAATCATATTTTGTATATACACACATATAATATTACTCATATATCTTGTATTTACGTACCTATATATAGCATATATACCTACATAATATACGTGCGACTGGAGGATTTTCGTCAAGAATCTTGTGAAAATATTTACAATTTTATACATAATATTACAATTGTACGCCTTTATAATATATTATGCGTTTTCAACACGCACAACGAGACTTATTTTCTCATATTTTATTATTTATGACGAGGCTGCTGTCGATGGGAGAGGGGGTTGTTACTCTTTGCGGATTTCGCCGTTGTTCATTGTGTGTGTCCATAATAATAATAATAATATTAATAATAATAATAATAATAATAATAATAATAATAATAATAATAATAATAATAATAATAATAATAATAATGATAACGTAATGTATAATGTACCTGTATTGGACACCAATCGCCTTGTCCCTGTGTCAACATGAATAATAGCGTATTCATCACGTACGCAGAAAAGAAAAGAAGAAATTGTTTGAAAGGCGTGTTGCGAAAAAAAAAAAAAAATAATAACAAATACCTCACACGTTGATGGGAGTATATTATATTATTTTTATCCCACATTTTTGTGCGCGTTCGTATCCGCACCCCGTTCGCGAATTCCATTCTTCGCGATTTATATAATAATCATTATTACGAGACCGTGTTTTTTTCTGATCCTGTACATACGTTACGATTATGATATAAGTAGATACAAACGAAAACAACTAAAAATTGGACGTATAATATTACGAAATGATGTAATTAACCCGAATATTTTTCTCTCGTTAAAAAACTATATATGATGATATTATCATAATAAACGTTTTTGAAGTTATTTTTTAATATTATTCAATTAGGAAATTTTATTATGTTATCAGTTTTTATTATTATTTTTTTTTTTTTTATACGATTACATTAAGTACATAATAATATTATTACTATTATTATTATTAGGTATAGGTTTCTTATCCTAAACCGAAATATTATTATAGTAATAAACATTCATTTACGAGCCTGCGTATTGCCAGGGGTCAAAATATTATAGTGAATTCAAACGTATTTGTTAAACGCATGCGAATGATCCTCATTAAATTAATAATTATTTTACAACGGTAAAACGTATACATAATATTTTCATTTTTACAATATATTATGATATGCTATAGGTAAAAAATAAAATATATTATATTTTGTTTGTTGACTTTACACGTGAATTGTGATGTTTGTGAAATGGAATTCTATTTTCACAATATTTTATATTAATTAAAAAAAAAAAAACAAAATTCGTTATAATATATTATGAGTATAATATCCATAAATTAATATTGTATAGTTGTTCGGACGATTATAATCCGTTATTATGAAAATACTATAGGTAAAAACTAGTTTTAAAAATAATTTGTTTTTCTTAATATCGCAACGATTTTTATTTTTCGTTTTCAACATTTCATTATTATAGGTACGTACATAAGAAGCGTGTAGAATCATAAATATAATAAAATATAATACATAACAAACTATTTAAATTATAGTATTAACTATAAATAATATATTAATTAAATTTCATATTTAATATAAATTTGAAATTTTAATTAGATATAGAACTTACACGTTATAGTTTTAATATCGTGTAATAATAATAATATATTTTAGTTTAAAAAAGTTGGTAACACAATATTATTATTATATATTATAGAGGTTAAAATAAAATTAAAAAAATTACTGTGAAAAAAACACTAAAATCACTCGTCTAAAGCCCGGGGATTAAATGCCCTTGACAAGTTTTGCATGTCGAATATGTTTCGTTAACCTTGAAGACCATTATTGGTCCTGACGTGCATCGTTATTTATATCTACTCGTTCATTGGCAACATATTATTCTTTATCTCGTAGTAGGTATAAAAAATACTGTTGCAGTTGGTATTTTTTTTTTTTTATCTTTATTTCCTCGTTGACATTTCAATTTGGCTCTTTTTTTCTGTTCTTGTGCATGTCTAATGCGTTATAATAATATACATAAAATATTTTAAACGATATATTTTTTTAACTCTCTTATAATATATTTATTATAAGAATTATTAAAAACGTTACCTTATTATATCTATTTACCTATGTATTTTTTAAACATACACAATATGCGAACGCATTTAATTTTTCAGATTTAAATTTTTAGGTTTTTTTTTTATAATATATTATATAATGTAAATGCTAAGTATACTATACGTAATAATTAAATTTAGATAGACACGCTGTTAAACTTAAAATTTATAAAATCCGATTCTTATTTACTCGTGATATTCGATGATGGTTATTATTTTATTAATATTATAGTATATTATTATAAAAACACGTGTAATCTTATATTATGAAATGTTAAAATTAAACGAATAAATATTATAATATTTAAAATTAAAATTATTATTTTTGGAATATTTTGTTCATATTTTGCTGTTCACGTTATAAATTTTTTTTTTTAATCACCAATTTTTAATTGACAAAATTATTAGATATAATTAAATTTAACATAACGTTACACATTATAATAATTATGTTAATTATAATATTATATATATATCTGCGATTTTACGTTATTCTTCTTATAGTGCTCCATTAACCCAAGTATTTTGTGGTAAAATATACGTTTTTATATATTTTATATTGTATATTATACAATCGAATGAAGAATGAACGTATTCATTAATATATTGCAGTTCGAAAGCCATAATCAAATGCGATGGTAATTTGCCGAATTCAGAGATTAAAAATTTGTCCGTCGACTTGTAATTTACCGTGTTAAAATACGTGTTTTGTTGTCCGAAAGCCTTCGTATATCATTAAATTGTATCGTATATAATAATATTATGTTTTCTGCAGTAATAATTGCAACGCATGTTACTATATTATAATAATACGGCCGCCACCAATGCTGCAAATTATACTTTAGATCGGATAAAAAATTTAAAAAAAGAAACACGCGCATAACAGTTAAATCGACGTCTTGATAATTTATTGGGTGTTGAGGAGGAATCGTTTGTCGTGATTAATTTTGCGTTATCGGATGTTTTTTTTTTTATAAATTATTTACACGAGCACAATGAATGAAACCGGAATAATGGCGTAAATGTCTGAGATATCAGTGATCACACGCATATGGCGGATTCACGTTCGTTCAATTCTTTCAACGTTGTCCGTCGCACCTCGTATTATACGGCATAAATACCTACGTAATTAATATTTTTATAATGTATTAATTGTACGTGTGAATAAAAACACTTTGTACCTGAAAATTCGAAATAAATCCTATCTGCATCAAAACATAATCAACATTTAATACTTTAATATTTTTTCATTCTACTAAAAATTATGCTGCAATAAATTCGATAAAGAAATAGGTAGGTACTTTTTAGATTTCAATATGGTATTATTTCTACATGATATAACGAAAAGAATTTTAAATTTACTTAGTCTAAAATTCGAATACTAAAAGAAGCAATAATTTCTATCTCCTAAATTTTTTTAATATAATATTATATATTATAGTCATATAAACATCAATATCAACGTTTAACTGACTGTTTTTTATTTTATTTGTTTTTTATCGGTGTGAAATATTTCTATTTTTTTCTTCGTGTATCGATTACCGGTATTCGAAGAATTTTTTTAGGTATTTTGATTTAAAAAATTTTAAAACCGAAAAGCAGCATTTTATAATAAATAAAAATACTTTACGTTTTTTGCGATCGTATATTGTTAGGTATACTTTAAATATTTTATAGTCTTAACAATTTCGTAAAATGTTTTCTTTTTTTTAAAAATATTAATTATACGTTCCGAATTACCTGTGCATTGTTGTTCGTTCTGGATAATTTATAGTTGTATATTTTGCGTACAATCCATAATATAAGCTTCAATTATTTTATATTAAGGCCATGACGTATGCTATTCTGCTACTTATAAATTAATAAATTATAGCGGACGTTTTTATATAACGTGAAATAGGTTTTAGACGAATTTCTATTTTTTTTTTTTTTTTTTTTTTTTATGTATAGTTTAAATCACGTTACAATTAATTTGGCATATATATTAGAATATTGTGAACTCATTTATTTAAAATATATTTAAATGTAGTTTAGTAAAATATGCAATAAAACAATATAGTTTTACGAGTGTTATATACTTATAATTTAATCAATATATTGGGAGTGTATTTAAATATAAGTACATTTAAATGTTTAATTTAAATTTAAATTTAAATATTTTTCACCATAACAGGCATACAGGTTTATCCGTTCAAACGATTAACGAATATTTTTCTGTAAAAATAAATCCAAATTTATATTATTAATAGGTTTGATTTACATTTTAATGGAAGTTATGACTCATCAACCACACTCTTATAATACGACTTTACGAGAGTGGTCAAGATGTTAAAAAATGGCATTAATTAGTTATACGCTTTCGATATTTTTTTTCAATTAATTTTTTTAACCTACATAATATTGTCTGATTTATTCTGTTAACTATGTTTACACAAAGTTATGTCGATTGAGATAGTATTCATAAATTTATAATACATGGGGTTATGCGAGGAAACTAAATATTATAATATGTTCTCGCATTAGTCCGATTGTTATATAATAGGTACTTACTTGCATTTTGCACAATCGCAACGACATAACTATAAAGACTATTTTATAAAGTCCTTGGCAGTTGGTACGGTCAATGGAAAAACGTTCCGTTGATTTGACCAAAATGGAATTATTGGTTTGGTAACCGAAACAACGGATATAAATTACATATAATAGATGTTGTTTATTGTGTATACAATTGATAAATATTAGTATTATATAGGATATGTTTCTCAAACGAATCGTAAATAGGTATAACATAATATAATATTATTATATTATACGAAAGGAAAAAATAAACTATAAATATTATTTACAATTACGGCGGCTGTATGTCTACGACGTCGATATACAGGGTGTTCCGAAGTACGAAAATCCCAAAGACGGACTTACGAATATAAATATGACGGTCAAGTTGATGTTTCGCTCTTTCTAACCGCGTACAATATAATAACAATACGACATGTTAATTAACGTTAACATTAACATGGTAATAGAATATAATATTTATGTAGCGATTATTTTCAATGATAAATAATAATAATAATAATAAAATTATAATGAAACGCGGAAAATTAAAAAAAAAAAAAAACAAACAAACAAACAAACCGTGCGTTTAGAGCGTACCTATAAAAAAAATATTATATATGCATAATTCGTAATCGCGACATAATATTTCGTTTTACGTATTTTGTTCGAAAACGTTAAAATATTATTTCTATATATTCGGTATAAAATAAATTATTTTTAGTCGCGTTTGTAATATTCTATTACGGTTATTTTCAACGTTTTCGCGTATACAGATGAGATCATCGTTGGCAGTCGTCAGTGGAAGAATGTTCCGCCACGGGCACGGGCAACAAGTTGTGCGTGAGGCTGTGTCGGCGGAGATCGCAATTCCGGCGGAACACTTTGCTGCACGTTGGACAATTATACGGTTTGATGTCCGTGTGCGTCAACAGGTGGGTTTTGAGGTTGGACCGCTGGTTGAAGCTCCGGCTGCACACGGGACACTTGTGCGGCGATTCCTCCAGATGAAGGATCTTGTGCACGGCGAGCGTGCGCGACTGACAGAATCCTTTGCCACACTCGAGACATTTGAACGGTTTCTCCTTGGAGTGTATGTACCTGCAAATCATAATAATATTATATACATTAATATTATGTGTGTAAATCATTTAATAATGTTAAATGAAAAAAGGATCTCCGAGAAAGGAGATAAGGGCGAAAAATCAAATTAAAATATATTCTGCAATATAATATTATATACGCGGATAATTTCGCGTTTTTAATGTCGAAGAAAGAGAATAATCGTTCGTTAAACGAATAAATAATAAATATTCGTTGTGAAACGATGAAAATAGTCGTTATAATAAGACTATTGAGAGTGATGATCTTGTTGGTTAAAATTTATAATTCGTATATATTGTTTTCATTATTTATTTTAGATCAATAATTTTTGTTTGTTATTTCACTAGGTATATCTTTTTCTTGATAAGAATCGTAATTAAACACATACCTTCCGAAATCGACTGGCCTATCGCCTATAATAATAATAGCCCAATAATTGACAGGTTTTAACTTTGATATTTTATTAAAAAATGTATACCTATCATAATATGTTATTCTACTGTAAAAATTCTACAGGATTTCCGACAGTAAAGTTTGGTTTGTCGCTCGCAACATATTATAATGTATTTGGTCGAAGAACCGGCCGTACGTTCTGTTTTATATCTTTTACCAGACACAATATTAGGTATATAGGTCGTCTCGGTGGCTGCGAAGCGACTGCAGGGTCGTTTGGAAACGTCATTTTATCCGTATGTTATAATATTTTATTCCGAGGCCGTTCCTCGATATCGTAACATAATATAATAATAATAATAATACTTGCGGATTCGAATTTCGAAAAAAACCGAGATTTAATCTCGCTGTATTCGACATTTAATACTCGCGTACAGAATAATATTATATATATGGGCCATCGATTCATTTCGTATAATATATTGTATTATAATTTGCATTTTTACATATCTCCGCGGTATACGCCTACGCGAATCACGCGCGCGATTTCTACACATTATTATAATACTTATAATATTTTGCGCGTTATATATAATAATAATAATAATAATAATAATAATAATAATAATAATAATGTGAAATAACAATTTGTGTTACCTACCCCGAAACGGCTAAAACGAAATCAAAATATTAATACAGGTAGGTACGCGTAGAAAAACGTCTCGCGTCAACACGATTTTCGTGTTCGGCGTAAGTGTGGCGCCCGTGGGTTCAGTCCAGCTTTCTCGCGTTTTTTCTTTTTTTTTTCTGAGGCTCGACCGATAGAATATTATTATAATGCGTTTGACCTACCTGCGCGCACGAATTATCCGAATACGTTTGCCGTTTCGTGGCGATAACGACTCGCGCCCACTCTGTATACAATATATTATAATACGTAATGTATTTAGACTTATATTTTTTACCATTAATATTAATTTTGTGTTCCACACGCGCCCGAGATTGACCGCGGTGACAGGTCGACCCGGTATATGTTATCGGTTTAATATTGATACACGGTTAATGGTTATATATTATGTAATATAATATTATTATATGGAGACGAGATTAGTAAACGTATTTAATATGTACATAATTTTATAATATACGTGTACACTTTGAGATTAACTTCCCTTATAATATTATTATGATGTATATACGAAAACGACCAGATTATATAGAAAATATGTAATTGAAATATTATGTTTTTATAATAAAACACGAAAGTTAAAACTGTGTTGTGATTTTGCGAATAAAACTTTTGTTTGTCGTTTTACCACGCGGTGTACGTTATTGTATAAAATATTATTATACATATAAAATACACTCTCGATTGAAGTCTGAAAAATCTGCACGGATTTTGAATATTTAAAATAATCCTTATTTTTTGTAATTGTATTTGTAATTTAACAATTATAATAAATATAATATCGAATATTATCAAGCCAGAAAGATTTATACGTAAAAAAAAAAAATTGTAATAATAAATAAAATACAGCGTGCGAAAATACATATTAAACGTGTTATTCGAAATTATGTTTCCAATATTGTTCATCGGTTTTGTTTTATGAATAATTAAGATTACTGACTTGCTAGACTTTAATAATATATAGAACGATATTTTTTATTACTCGTAAAAATCTGGCGAAGTAAACAATAAATTGCTTACCTATACGCAAAAATTTTTAATTTTTAATCAGTTACTGCAGACGTTTGTGAGATGTTATATAATTAATTTAAAAACCATATATATAAATATCGATTAAAATGCGTGTATAATTATCAAAAAAAAAAAAAAAAAAAAAAAGAAAGAAAGAAAAAAATGTTATGTAAAATACGAGAATATAATCGGACTTACGAATCGGTAATTAGTTTCATCTCGCGTACAATATTATTCGTACTCGTAACCAGGTTGCCCCGTGTGGTTACAAAGGTGGAAAGGTGCGGTATCCGTATAGGTATAATATCGTATGTTGTATACTTGTATTGTTTATAAGTGCGTCTATGAATTTATTATTACCGGTATCTATATACAGACTTCAAGGCGATTGAAGAGATCGCAATCGAGAACATAATATTACATCCGACCGTGTACGACTTCGAGGCAATAGAATATTTTTTTTTTTTCGAACAAACCAACTCGGTCGGTATTACAAACATATTATAATAATATTATACTATATTATAATATAATATTATGTATATGAGACGCGGTGTAATGCGTGTGTCTTACGATATAGAATTTTTTAGGTTATTTTTTTTTTATACGTATATATTTTTTTTTTTTTATTATTATCTCTGGTGAATTCCGCGTTGATATCCAATATATGACCGCGTACACATCACATATAATATAGGTATAAACACCTTCTTAAATAAAAATTATATACAATACTTCCATCCAATTATGTTATCTTTATGGTTTTTTATGCATTGCAATATGAAACAAGTTTTACAGCTTTTCTCCGCGTTTGCCTTTATGACGTTATTATCATATTCCTAGGTACCTATTTGAACATGTGTCGTATACGCATTTTACGTCTCGTTTCTAAATAATTATTCGATTTGACGCGTTTGACGAGAAAAAAAATGAAGTAAAAATTAAATGCCAACGATAATTGACATATTTTAATAAAAGTAAAAGAACATCGCGACCGCACGTATCATTTTTCAATATAAACGTAATAATAATAAATTAATAACAATAATTAATAATAATAATAATAATAATAATAATAATAATAATAATAATAATA
>JAIUCT010000022.1:3851739-3865293 GCA_021307375.1 Tetraneura akinire | reverse complement strand
ATAATAATAATAATAATAATAATAATAATAATAATAATAATAATAATCATATAATGTGGCGGCAAAATGACCAATGTACGACGATAAATTATCGGATAATTTACAATTTATATTATATAGTCGAAATTACACACGAAGATATTCATTGTGAATACCACGTCGCACGTGAGTATAATAATGTAAAATAATTTGAAAAATCGTAAAATAATTTCGTGTTAAAAAGGTTGTTTGGTCAAGTGGCACATTAGGTGGGCGATAATATAATTTTATAAATATTGTGAAATATATTGCATTGTTGGAGTTGTCAGTTGTCACCTAAAAAATAAAGAGTAAAAAAAAAAAAAAAAAAAAAAAAAAAGGAAAAAAGAACCGAACTGAACCGGTTCTATACTTATTTTATTTATTTATTATTATTATTATTATTATTTTTTTATCTTCGGTAAACTAGTCTTGACAAATCCAGTCGTTTGCGCTCGTATAACGCACGTATTATTGTATAATTTATAACACACATCTCTGTTTCTCCAACACCTTGTCAGAAACACTCTTCGCCTCGACTTTTTATCAAACCCGAAACACGGTTTAAAATTATGGCGGTCCGAGAACAAATTAATAGTCGACAACTATAACTCGTGTTCTCTCGCTGCACCAGCCCGTACGATTTATTATGATATCGCGCGTATATAATTTCGTGTTTGTTCTGTCCACGACGAATTTTCGGACCCGAGTGCTTTTCCGAGACGATCATCAATCGTCTTCGTTTCGACGTATATCCAACACGTATTACAAGAAGTAATAATACAAGAGTATACAGTGCGCACCAGTCACACAAATCACAATATTTTTCTTGATTTATTATACAATTTTCGCGATGGCAAATTATAATTTTTTTTTTTATCGCTCGTGACTCGTTTCCGTCGTCTCGTACGTACGGTTATTATAATAAATGGATTATTAAATGGATTTTTAACGACCGAATATATATATCTGTATATATATTATTACAAGTCCGTAGAAGAAAAAATGAAACAACGGTAAAAAAAAAAAAAAAATAGATCGGCGTCAAACGTGTAATAATCCATATTTTTACAAAGAAATACGCGAAAAAAGACGATTTTTCTAATCTTTGCTAATCTCGTCGTAAAATTTGTTCGAAATCTTATTAGGACGTAAGACTATACCGTATCGACACGTCGTCGTAACACTCGTTTTATATAGTAAATTATATTCGCGCGCTCGTTTCGTCCGTTCTATATATGTAATAATATAATAATATAACGTGAAAAAAAAACCGACTCTCCTAATATATCATTATTACGATGATAGATATATGAATATTTTTTATTGGGCAATCTGTTTTTAATGGACTTCGGGATCCGACGTGGCAGCACACGACACAAGACGTATTATATTATACGCGCATCTCGCGAGAGTGTACAATATAATGAAGCCATTAAAAGGTATACCTATACCAGCGACAGTGCGTTATGTACCCAGGTATATCGTCATTGCCGTCGGTATTATACCGCGTTATACATACAGGGGTTAGACACGGGGGTTATAATATAATATAATATTATTATCTCCTCGTCCCGACCCGTTCCGCGCACGTAAGATATTGTTGTATACGCGCGCGGCCACTTGACCTTTCCATTCCCACGACGGACATTCACGCGCGAGGTGATAAATGGACGGGATCGACGACGGGACGGATCACACGTTGACGCACAAAAGCGGCCTAGTCATATTATTATACGCACATATTATTATAATAATATATCCTGCCGGTGCGCGTCGCCATTGTTACGCGTTATTATACACATTATTACGGGTAAAAGGTCATAAATAATAATAATAATAATAATAATAATAATAATAATAATATTTTTAAAATTATTATTATTATTATTAATTGTTGTATACTAATATACGTGAGCGTAATATTATATTGTTATATCATATTGTGGTCCGATTGAACGCCGGAATACGACCACCGATTTGGTTACAATTTTGACAAAAAAGTATATCGTAACCACGTTACTGTTTTTACAGGATCGCGGTAGTATTATATTATAATATAATATATAAGGTTTATTTATTGTTTATAATAATTTATTAACATTGTATTTTCACGCGTAGCCTCGCCGATCGTTAGGGTCGAATCGTACTCGTCCACTGAGACGAATTCTAACACACATAAGTTCTAATTGCATACATATGTAGGTACTAAAACTATTTTTTTTACGGTTCTCGAGAAAGAACTTTTTTTTTTTTAAATGAATTAACTTTTTTATTTTCAAGCAGAATTGAAAACTTAATCCCATGAAATTTTTTTCTTAAGTCTTAAGTCGAAAATTTATCAGATTAAATCTCATTCATCACAACTAACATATCATGAGATTGGGGAGTGATGGGAGAACTGGACGGCGAATGTATGTGAGTGCATCATGGCAAATTTTATGGACAGATTTGGGGTTAGAATTGTATAGGGGAACCATATGCCCAATATAACTTTCCATAATATATTATATAATTTTTTAAATTATGATTAAAAATAAAAAAGTTATGAAGTACATTTAACAAAAAAAAAAAACCATTATTTCTTGAACATCTTATCTATACCTATTTTAAGTTATTGCGAGCTTTTAGAAACACGGGGTCGTATAGCGAGTTTTGTTGTCGCTGAAACGATGGGATTTCATTTGTAAATCCGCCGTGGACCAGAGATGAAAATTTGATTCGCTGTTCGTTATTTTTATTTATTTATTTATTTTTATTACTATTGTACGGTCGTGGCAGACTTCCAAATGTGCAGCGTGCGAGATGTAAAAAAATAAAATAATAAAATAAAATAGAGAATAAAAACCACACACGATTTGTTATTTATATTATATATAAATATACGATATAATTTTTTCTTCTTCGCTAGTAACAAATCGACCGAGCTCGAATATACGATCATAAATACGTACAGCCGCTCGCACGCGCTCGACCAAGCCGGTTTGATCGTCGACGGCCGGTGTGCATTACCCCGTGAGTGAGATATGACGTGCTCCGCGCCGCCAACGCGTCTTTTTTCTATACTTCTACCATGGTCGCGGCGCGTGACGAAAACGTTCGGCCGGTCACCGTATACCTGGTAGTGTATGTTGTGTACGAGTATAATGCAATGATAATAAAAATAATGATAATAATATTTAAGTATGTTATATTATGGTTATAGTGTTGTCCTATTATGCGTATTATTATTATTATTATTATTATTATATTCTTTCAGACTGAAATCCTCCGTGTGTCGGTGACAAATTTATAGCGCTCATTCGAAGACAAGTTAACGTTTTTTTCTTCCATTTCCATTTCCACTTCCACTTCTTCCTTTTCTTCGGTTCGTGGTCCAATAAAAATGTTGATCCAACGACGGTAAAACGATTTTACGATAACTACGACAACGACATGCCCTTTTCACATTTATTATTAAATTATTATGATTTTGCGAATTCGATCGATTTTTATCGTATATTATCTCTAAAAATTCTTTCTCAATATGATATTATATTTGTAATATACGTATAATACGCGCGCGTGATAATATTCGTTATGCCTTGTGCCGAGAAAAATCAATGATGGTCGAATATATACGATTTTCAAATCGTGAAACGAACGGCGTCGCCCCGAGTCGTATACATATTATTATTATGTTAATCCGGAACGGTTAACGAATCGAATTATTTCCTTTAATATTATGTCGAAATAATAATATAATAATTATGTGTACCCACACGATTCAATAGCGTATATTTTTTATATGACAATCGACGGTCCAATAATAGATATGTATATTATGACTAAAGAAATAATAATATTAAAAACCGCGTGAAATGTTTATGCCGCGAAAAAATAGTTATTATAACGATTAAAAACAACATACTCTGTGTTTCGGTACCGAGGTACATAACACTCGCAATATTATTATTATTTTTGTTACGTAACCAAAATACCGCGGTAACGTTCTCGGAACGCAGCGCGCAAAAAACGGAATTAAAATAATATTGATGGTTGGTCTACAACAGCAATGACGCGCTAAGTAAAACCGTGTTTAATTTTAATAATAATATGTAGATTACGGTTGGTATCATGTTACCTATACGCCGCCGTTCTGTAGCCGATCGATAACGAAGATAATATACTCGTGTTTTTTTTTCTAGTGAAACATTTTTGTTCTTCTTCACTAACCATCGCGCATTATAAATTTATTATATTATAATAATTTTGTGAGGAAGTGTTTTTTTTTTATTATATATTATGGTCTTCAATATATTGATATTATCACAACTCGACTACATTTCATAACGTTGGAGAATACATAATATTATTTTGGTATTTGTGGTAATAATTCAACGAATAAACGAATTATTTTAGGCATTAAATATGCGAGTTCGTATTTTACGTCCCGACGAATCTACTTTTCAAGTCAAAACTTTGTGTAGAGGAAAAATGAAATTTTACGCGGTAATGTATAATAATCAAATAGTATATAATATTATGTCTACACAATTAGTAATATATTATTACATTATTTAAAAGTCGATTGGTAACGATAGTTATCCGAAACTTTCAATTGACTTTACTACACTTAGGAAAGGTGTACAAATTTCGGAATTGTGATTACAAATTTGTACAAATTATATAGGTAACAAATTTCGGTACCGATTTTAAGTGCATTTTTCATATTACGGATGCCCAGCTACATAATACAGATTTACTTTGTTATCAGACACGATTTTATTTTGATTCGATTTCAATAGATTTGTATTTAAAAGACGATAACACGTTACAGCCGGGTAAATTTGGACGATATTAAATTTTCACACGGTTTATTTTTACGTTTCGACCATGTGTATAAATATAATATGTGCAGTCGGAATGAAATAAAAAAAAAATAAAATAAAAATAAAGAATTCTTTCTGATTTCCTAAAAATAATCGTTTTCGTAACATAATACGATAGTATGACCATTAAACTGTCGCGATCGAGTCCGGAGAAGAGCACAACCGGGCGATTAAAATCGTGTATCGCGCAAACAGTCGGAGCAAACAGATCTGGCGGCAGCGAAGAATATTGTCGTATAAAGGACGCGGCGGCGACGGTAACCCGATACGCGGACTCGCGCTCAGGTCGATGTGGGATTTTTATTTTTTTATTTACATCAAGTATTATAATGTCATGTATATGTGAGGATGATACGTTATTCCGAACCGCTTTCGGTGATTCTCGTAAATTATTATTTGAGAATTAATGATAACAATCTTTTAGTCAGATAACTGCCGCTGTTAACGACACGCATGCAGACGACACTCGCGTGCGTTGTACATACCACCCCAATATTATTGTAACACCACTCGGGTGGTAACGACCTGGTCGTCGTATCTAACCGATAACCACATTCGGTCGAAACGACAACGGTCGTAAAACAAACGACCGCCTTCAGTGTCGCGTATATGTATATATATATATATATATATTATACGAGTATATAATAATAATATATACTCACGTTCAGGAAACAAATTATTCGTAGGAACATTATAATATTACCGTAGCGCATAACCTATAATATCAATAAAAAAACAATCTAGGTACCATGACGGTTTCAAAATTAATTCGTTTCTCAAAATTATTACAACCGATCGAATCACGGCGAGACGGTTTATAACACTATACCGCAGTATTATTAATTTACTCTTTTCACGGTATTACGTACAACGTCAAAGTCATAATAATATTACGTTATGATTGTGCGAGTCGCGCGTCAGCTGATGGCGCGTTTTAGATTCGTCTCGAAAATAATAATAAAATAGCTATCGGCAACGTTTTTCGTGTTATGTTCAAACTTTTGTTCAACCCAGTCATTTATAGTGCGTTGCTCTAATCGTATATAGATCAAAATCAGAAACCAGAAAGACAATTCGATAATAATTTTTCTAAATGAATATTATAATTAATGTATTAATTCGTAATTTTAACATTTCGCTCGGTCATGACAGATGAACGGCTCCTATATATAATAATAATATGTAAAGAGTGAATTTTCCAGAGGCTGATCCAACCCATAATAACGGGTTGGGGGAAGGGAACTAAAATTTTTCTTTAACATATAACAGTTTCAAAATTTTATCACGTATATAATATAATACCTATTTTAACACACAATACTATTTTCAAGTCTCTTCAAGTTAAAAATTGCTCGAGTTATCATGAAATATTGAAATCGATTTCGACAAAATTTTATTTTTCGTGAAAAATGCCGTATTTTCATCATTTTTTTTGTAATTTTTCTTACCCCCAATTTTGAGAAATTCGAAATGACTCGATATTTAAATATGATATTAAATTAAATTTTTCTTATGGAACGGGGTAGGGGCGATCGTCCCGAACACCCCCCCCCGAAATCCACCCCTGGAATAATCCCTCGAGTTTTAAATTTTATAGTGTTATCGTTATGACAACCGTTGATAATTAGGCGGGTAGTTATTAACGAAATGGTTAGTCACATGAACGTTAAACTGTTTGTATATAGTTTAGTCGTATAATAGGTCCGAATGATTATTTTTTATATAATAACAATTGTAGCGAAAATTCAATATCTCGTACATCGAATTCGCCAGACAATCAACGAATCCCTTACCTTTTCTTCTACCAAGAAAATGTTTGGTCTTGTACCCCGAATCGAATATTTCCAGGGACACCGTATATACATCATCTAACTATAATGTCCAAAGACGTAAATGTTTTTAATTTTGACGTCATCACATTGGAAATCTAATGACCATAATCATATATATAATTTCGTTCGCTTATGTGTCTGCAGCGAGTGTACAAGAGCGAATTTTTGTTAATAATATTCTTTATTTATTATTATTTGTTAATAACGACAACAATTCATGCTCATATTGCATATATAAAATTTAATAACAATAATTATTTGATATTTGATAGATAATATTATATTCACCTGTGGTCCCTAAGGTGGTCCTGTCTTCTGAAAGCTTTCTTGCAAATGTCGCAAGAGTACGGCCGCTCATCCGTGTGGGTGCGCTCGTGTATGAGCAGGTTATACGATTTGGTAAAGTGTCTGTTGCAAAATCGGCATATGAACTGTTTCTTTGGTCTCGGCGTGGGTCCTCCGTTGTTGTCCTGGTGGTGCCGTACGATGATGGGTTCGTCTGCGGTGGACACGGCGACGGCCGCCAGTGACTCGTCATCCGCGATCGTCGTAGTGATGGCGGTGGCAGCGGCGGTTAACGAGGCGGATAGTCTGTTTGCTCTGGGAGACAGGCCTGACAGTTCTTTGGCAAATGCCGGAAGACGGCCACTTTTTCCGGTAGCGGCGACCACGATAGCGGCTGTGGTGGCGGCTTTCACGGACCCGCCGACTTTGACGTCCAATCGACGCGGTTTCGCCTCATCGACGTCGTCGTCATCGTTGCGGTCGTTCAACGACGGACGATGGTCGTCGTTCTCGTCGTCGTTGTCGTCCTCGTCATCGTCGTCCAACATTTCTTGCACTACCACCACGTTACCGGTGGTGGCGGCTGACCGGTCGGCGGGAGCCGAGGTTTGACGGGGCACAGCGGTCAACCGTTGTAACGTGATGTACGATTCGAGCGCTTGCAGGTTGAGCGCCGCGGCCACCGGCGAGTCGGGAGGCAACAGGGCCGCCTGTTGCAATGACGAGACGAACGTGGTTTGCAATGACAGCGCGACGTTTTGCAGCGATCGTTGCAATAACTGTCCCATGGCTACTTCATCCTTGTTGTTGTTGTTGTTATTGTTGATGTTGTTGTTATTATTGATGCTAATGTTATTGGACGCGGACATTTGTTGTTGTTGCTGTTGCTGTTGTTGGCGATGGTGGTGCGCCTGTTGCACCGCCGGCGAAGAGTTCATCGCGTGGGGACGGTGGGGGTGGCGATTGTTGGGCGGGGGTAGGGGTTGCCCCGGAAACGGTTTTTTCGCGGGCTTTGCGAATACACGATCGTCGTGCACGCGTTTATATAAATATAATATTATATAATACGCAGGCTTACCTGATCCGGGGACACGACGTGATCTGTTCCGGTCCGGAAACGACGGCCACGGTCAGGTGCGTCGCTGCGACGGTACTGCCGTGCGTTTTCCCGGTTTTCGTCGTCAGTCAGAAGTATAATACGTGCAGCACGTACACACGCACGCTACAATGGTGCCGGCCGTGGTCGGTGACTGCGGGCGACTACTACTACTACGACTACTACTACGTTCCCCACTACGCGCGCCACGCACCACGCTCGGACGCGCACGCACGTCGCGAGATCGGATCGGTTCGGGTTTTTCTTCGCTACGCTCTCGACGCACCGATCATTCTTCTTATTATTATTTTTCTGTGCGCCGCGTGCCTCCTACCCTCGGCCGGCCGGCGCGACGGCGACCGCCTCCTACGACGGGCGCGCGCACGCGTCGCCGAGACGACGACCGCGGCGTCGGACGCGTGTATTGAATTACCGTTCGGTCCGGGACGACGGACGGGGACGCGGACACCAATAAAAACACGGCCACCGCTCGAATCGCGTCCCGTCCGTCCGAAAACGAAGTGTCATGCGCGCGCGCGTCCCCCTCGGACCAACATTCGGGGGCTCCTACGTCTCATCATGGCCCATAAAACCGTGCGAACCGGGGCCCACCGTATACAATATGTATTATAATAATGTTGCCCCCGGACAGATACGCGTTCGATCGTCCGGTCACGGCCGAAACGACGTCGTTCTCACGACTCGACGATGTGTGTGTGTGTGGACACGCCGTTACGCGAACCGTACTGGTATATTATCATCATGTATAGTTACCGCCTCCGGTAACATTAGGTAACAGCCTAACGTTGTTACATTATTATTATTATTATTGTTGTTGTTGTTGTTGTTGTTGTTGTACCGCACCGATCCAACGCCGATGAGTATATGGTCAGCCAAATCCCGTAACGATCCTATAATATTGTAATAAAACAATAATATATTATAATAATTTATATAATAATGTGTATACGATTCGTTTTCGTTTTTCGAATAACATTTCACGAGCTAAAATATTGTGCTGCGAGATTATTTTATTCTCAACGCAAACCTTATGGTAGTATATATTCGTGTCGTGACATTAACAAAATTAAATCGACCGACGTTATATCTCTTAAAAAAAAAAAAAAAAATTATGTATGCCTCGACATTATTATCAAATAATACGTTTTATAATAATAATTATCAGAGACTAAAATGTTCTTATAGTTTCTTACAAAAGTTAAAAAAGCGAATTTTTCAATACCTACCTATATAACTTTTTTTTTTTTTTTAATTTATTTATTTACCAAAATCTGTGTTATAAATTTCATTTTTGATGTTTTTTTTTTTCATTAAAATATCAAAATTGTAGTGTCGTTGTCTTGTTGATTTGTGCGAATAAAATAAAATTGGTATTTGTCGATTTCTATTTAATATTCTAATTTATAATAGGTATTATAATGGTTAATTTGACTATAATGTAGGAAAAATCAAATTATCATATTCTTAAAAAAAAAAAAAAATTGTTTGTTTTGCCAGATACAATTATAATGATTGCTAGACGGTTCGAATTTCGAATATAAATATAATTATCGCCAGTTAATAAAAATAAGAGATGATACTGCTGTGGAAGGTCTAAAGAAGATAGTGTTAAATTTGATTAAAATTTGAATGCAATGATAAATAATTATTACATTCGAAAATACGATTTTGAAGGAAGTTCATCAGATAATATGTGTATTGATTAAAATTTTTACATTTATCAGTCTCTATACATTCAATATACCTACCTAAATGCCAATAAAATCCATAAATGAGTCACTTAAATACCCATATCTGAAAGTAATTTGCTCAGAATCATTTTCGAATATAATGATTATCATTGCATTAAAGTTGTAATCAAAATTTAACACTATCCTCTTTAAACCTGTATCCTTTCCACGGGATTATCAGCTATTCTTCTTATCCTTTACATATACAAAAAAAAAAAAAAAAAATCGTACTAACGGTAGTGAAAAATACCGTTTTTTCATAATTTTTTGGTTATTTTTCCTATCGCATAGGTTCAATTTTGAGATATTTGAAAAATGACCTAAATAAAGTATCAACTACATCCACTCTCCAACCGGAAACATATTATTATGCTATACCTATTCATGAAAATTGTAGCAATATTTCGGGTCGAAAAAGTTTTAAAAAAAAGACATAATTATTGTAAAACCAATACATTTTGCTATTCGCTCAAAATAAAACGTAAAGAAAACTGTCTCAACGATACAAATTCATATCGATTGGTGGTCTTAAGGTCGAATAAATCACGGATTGTATGTATGGCGGTCACAAGAAGTAACAATAAGATCGTTGAAAATAATCTGGGACGAGGAAATAAAATTCCTTAAATTATTGGTTTCTTGTTTGGCAGGGCAGTACCGTTATGATAACAGCACGTAAAACGTATTTCGAGGGCAAAAACCAAATTAAAAGTAGTGTTATATAGATTTAAACAATTTCGCGTATTTATAGTAAAATACACTGGACACGAGTTGTAAGTAGCCGCGGTTCGAATGTTTGAGTCGTTAAAATAAAATAAAAATGATGAAATATGAAGATTATTATTGTATACGTTCCGGACATATATTACAAATCTCGTATTAGGTATACCTACTATAATAATTGAGGGCCAAACGGTTCGAGAAAAGATTATTGTTGTTATAATATATTATTATACGGGTTTACATTGTTACGTCGTAAAAGTAAAACGTTTTGAAAACGGTAAGTCCGCGAAACGAACAGATCCTTGGAACAAAATATAATTGCTGAACGATATAATTATACGAGTGTAATAATAATAATTTTTAATCCTCGAGTTCGCGAATAATAATAATAATAATAATAATATACAAAAGAACATAATATAAGGACGATTATTTTTTATTTATTTATTTTTTTTTTATATATAATATTATACTCGTATTATGCTCGCAACTATATCGTTTCTCGCGTTCAAAACTAACATTTGTTTCGGTGCGTAATATAAAAATATAATTGCCGGTTACCATCACACAAAATTCCGACGCCCGTTCCCATAGCGTACCCAGGGACCGTCCGCGTAGTCGCGATCATCGTGATCACGGACTTAGACTTAACCGACGGTATTATTATTATTATTATTATTATATAACACACCCCTAAGTGTACCGCGATGTGCGCATCAGACCGAATGTATCGTATGCGGCGTGTAATATTGACAGGTGTTTGTTCTTTTTATCCCGTCGTCATATAGTACATTTAAACCCTCCGGGGTCTTCCACGTCTCCACAATTGTATAATATACGTTCGATTAATTTTGGCATATCACGCAACCAATACGTGGGTTACAGGTATAATAATATTATCCGGGTGGTATATATACGCACATTTATGACGTGCGTGTGTCCCGACCCGAATTATTGTGGTCAAGGACCGTTTATAACGCACATTATGTACCTATATACAATAATAATACATTAATACATATATAAATGGGTATAAAACGTTTAGTCTGGAAATACTCTCGCGGTTATTATCGTTAAAACAGAAACAACAATAATAATAATTATTATTGAAGATGCGTATATTACATTATTATAATAATATTATCCGATAGTAGTATATTAAATTATACCTATATTTTATTATAATATTATATACCTAATAATTATACACGGTTCAAAGATTTACAGATTAAATATTACGTCGTATAATAATATCGTATATTTTACCGTTATTTATATAACATTATATTATATGGACGCGTTTTAAACGGTCCCTTTATATTTTATTATTATTTGTATATACGCGATCCCTGCGTCCATTACATATGTATTTTTACGAACACAATATATACCTACGCAGTACGCACCGTGTTCGTTATTATAAGGTATAAAATATATAATAATTTCCTAACGATTCGATATTGCGTTTAATTATCATACTTTATCCATATAGACGTAATTAGAGAGGCGCTTATAGAAACTGATTTAAAGCAGAGTACCTACGTTCATCCCCTCCGACCATTAAATATACTCGATTGATATGAGTTTGACACCTGTAAAACGATATAAATATAGGTACCTAATAAAAAATGAATTTCGGCAGTTTACGAAAAAATTAAAAAAAGTTTTGTCAGCTATATAATTTATATTATGTATAAATAAAATATATTATATTTTTTTAAATTTCCTAAAGATTAGCAATGTACATCTTTCGAAAACGCTTTCAGTAAGCTAAGAATAGTTATTAAAAATTACATAGGTACGATCTTCGATGATAATCGTTTATAACAATTTACGATTATATGAGCCGTAAAAGATATAACAGGCATTTTAGATAATGATAAATGCTTAATACGACATACATATGATAGTAATTGATCACAAATCCTGGTCTATGATTAAAAATTGAAGATGAAATACATATCCGTAATTTTTTTTATTACGAGTCACCTAGTCAGTAAATTCACCATAACAATACCTCCTTAAAAAAGTATGGCTTCGACTGTATAGGTACTAGGTTTCAGAACTTCAACACTTATTTAAAAATAATTATTACCTAATAATAATTATTGATAAAGTTCTGTAATAAAAAAAAAAAAAATGGTCAAGTCTCAGTCTCTTTAAATTATGGTTTTATTGTACAGTTATTATACTTACTACACAGTAAATGTGTATATACCTACATATAATATTATCATAATATTTCTATATATTTGGAAAACTCGTATACTTATTATATTATTATTTTTTGCTGTGCCTATATCGTAATATTTTTCGTTTACTACGCGTAGATTATTTTTTTTTTTAAATTATTCGCTAATATTAGCGACTACGACACAGATTTATCTATGGCTAATGTCCCCGGGGGCAGTCTTCGACATAAAAGTAGGCGTGAGATATATGTTATATTCGGTTAAAAAACTGTTCCAACGTGGTAAATAATATTGTCAAGGTAAAATCTATGTTGTTGTCGCGTTTTATTTACAACAATTAATTGTTAAATTGTTTCGAAAACACGTGAACACGTATATTTGAATATTATAATAATAGTAAGTAAATATATACGCGGAAACGCAAATAAATAATAATACGTAAATTATAGGTACCTATATGTTTTTTTTTTTTTTTGCAGCACAAAGTAAACTATTCGATACGTATTAAGAAGTATTACTGAACACGGGGAATACGCTTGCAAATATTTTTCTGTTTTATTATACTCGTTATGTATACGCATTGAACATTAAAATATATTAATAATACGAATATGAATATTATGTATTTCGCCGAGAGTTAGATATAAGTTAGTCTATATTACAATAGTATAAAGACATTCTGAAGAATATTACCGTCAGCACGTTTTATGTGTACACATTATTCGACCGACAACATATAATAATAATAATAATAATAATAATAATAATAATAATAATAATAAT
>JAIUCT010000022.1:3837453-3851729 GCA_021307375.1 Tetraneura akinire | reverse complement strand
ATAATAATAATAATAATAATAATAATAATAATAATAATAATAATAATAATTTTATTTAGTGTTTACAGACCGTCGTTTGGTCGGCAATACAAAAGCGATCGATGGCATATCGTATAATATGGTATTACGGTATAAACATGGTGCACCGTACACTTGGGTATATTAAGTACGATTTATTGGCGTAGTTTCTGCAGCGCAATAATAGGTCATTTCTGTTTTTTATTTTGTTCTTCGACAGGTTACCTATCGTATAGATAATATGACTGTATACGAGTATCGCGGTACATACAAATATCTCACTCGGTTTACCAGATACCGAGGGCTTATTCACCGAGAGTCCTAAGACTCGCGCAACATCGGGTGTTTGCCCCTAGGCGCGCACGTGTGAAACATATACCTCAAAGCATACCGCGGTTACGGTTGCTGGTTCGACCAGACGATAATAATAATAATATGACGTATTATACCCAATTATAAATCATGGACATTTTTTTTTATATGCACATATTTAAATAATGGCTTAGTATTATTGTGCACTTACCTAATATACCATATACCTAATATTTTTCTTTCAATAAAAAGATAAGTGCGAGACGTTTTTCTCACAATACGTATATAACAGTGGCGCACTCAAAAGGGAGCTTTGGGGGTGAAGCCCCCCCGCCACAAAATTGTTTCTTTTATTTTAATAATTATATTAAATTATATTGTCATTACGTGTTCTTTTATGGTCGACATTTATATCGACGATTATAATGGACTTGGATAAATGAAAATATGGAACATAAAATTATATGAATTGTAAAATTACACAAAGTTATTATTTACGAAAAATGTTAAGCTCCCTCCCTACAAAAATCCTGAGTGCGCGTCTGATATATAATGTTTTCTACAATGTTTTTTTCATGATTTTCATTGATTTTCATTGATTTTCATTATTATACGTGTTATTGATCATATTCTGACATCTTGTGTCGCAATGCTTCTAAAAACTCTAACTGTAATATCTTTCGTATTTGTGTCTTACATACTCATATTCGGTGTGAAACATTCTCAATTAGCACACAATTGATAAATTAAACAGAAAATATTTCACATTTACCATAATATTATATTTATAATATTGTATACCACGTCCATTACATTTACAATAAATTATAAATAAAAACATATTAAATAAACGATCATCAGTTGCAAAGCTCGCACGCGTTCGTTTCCATTCGATTATGATAATGTTATAATTTAGTATATTATTCTACTCGATCACTTTTCGTTGGACCAAATGTCCGAATGACTAATTTTGATCATTAAAATAATTCCGAAAAATACTACAACAGAACATTTTCCGTGTATAATACTACTGCAATAAAACGTATAGTTTTAATTTTTAAACCACGATTTATTGACAACTAATCCGAGCGATTGGAAACCGGTTTCGCCGTTTTGTCTATATGGTTATTTAAGTATATCTAATGTTAACTAGACCGTAAACCGTTAGGTTTACTCTCCGTTTTTAAATATTTTTAAAACTAGTAATGTGCACGTAATATTATTATAACTAGGAGAACGGATAATCGGATAATTTTTTTTAATTGCCTCAATAATATTCATCAAAATCAAATGGAAATATTATTATATGATCGTATAGAATATAGGTATAGATTAATTAAAGATTATATTATTATAATATGATTTACGCCTACCAATTCACTTTTTTAATACATAGGTACATTTCAAAAATAAAATATTCAGTCGAAACTTTGAGAGAAATATTAACGTGTAACTGAAGCTATCACCTTCCCCTTTACTTTTTTAAATTAATTTGACAAATATTGACGTTTGCTTGTAAACAATTTGGACTAAGTGGAAGGAGAAGATTAATATTTCATTACCTACCACGAAATATTAATCACGAAGTTCGGATTTAATTTCAATAAATTCTTCTTCGATTTATAAAAAAATGTGTACACTATCAAATCAAGTGTATCTAAAATGTACTATGTATCAATACATATTGTATATAAAATTGATTGGTTAGGGCATATTCTAAAAAAGTGTAGGTACTTATTAAAGCGAAAAGTGCTGGTTTCCGTGATGGCTGTAAGTTTTTATTTCATAGCAGTGTTGTTGAAGTGATTTCTGAAATCCGTATGACCCATGGGGCGTGAATTCATCTATCAGGGGCGTAGGTGAGCGGTGACCTCTAGCATGGCAAATCATAATATTACTTTTTCGAAGGTTGAATAAAATTATGTTTTATATCCATATTGGAATATCACTAAAAAATTTTTACATCTTCATGAGCAATAAAACATAAATTGTGTTGAAACCGGAAACGATAATGCCAGTTTTTTTTCGTTGAAATATTAATTTTGTTCGTCTATACCTGTATATTATTTATAAGCTCAATAATGATACTCTACGCGCGGTAAATCGTTTTTACATTAGCCTTTCGAATTAAATTTATTATTTCCGTCCAATAAAATATAATTTAAAATTAATTATAATTGTTTAATATTTTAAACGTTATATCGTGAGACCAGAATAAATTTGTATGATATTATAATATAATTTCAACGTGCATTATAGCGCATATCACGTTATAGACGGTAAATAATTAGAAACGGTGATGCGAATAATAACGTTTTGCAAACGGCACCCATTGATTATTATGTTTTTCTCTCGCGTGGGTAGTGGCGAACCACAAATTGTATATTATATAGCACGTCAATGGTATTATTATTTTTAAATCTTATATCTCTAATAATGATATTATCGCTTTGCACAATACCTTTAATCAAAATCTTGGCGTGCCTTAAAATCATATCCGATACAAAATATAATAATCGAGTACCTACATTTTTGTAGGTGTATTCCGCAATCTTCTCAATCGCGTGCGTGGCTACGCAACCTGTAAGAGCCAAAATTTACTGCACAGACTTTCGTTCTTCCAAACGTAAGTGTAATATAGCAATCAAAAACTTTCTAGCTGTTCAATTTAATGTTTTTATATCGTTCACCATTACTTTTGTAACGTAACGTAATAATATTTTATTACCAACTAGTATTATTTATATATGTTCAATAATTGAGTATAATTTGTAATATAAACTATAAATTTATGTAGGTAAGCGTATTATTATTTATTCGTCTTAAGAATATGACGTATTTATTATTATGTGGAAATTGATGTGATACAGATTTATGTGACGTATATTAATATTATACGTCGAATTGCAAATAAATTCGATTCCGTTTTCTGCTGAAAAAATAATCAATAACATTTAGGTATCGTTATAAGAGAGGGATTAAACCTAGATTTTAATATAATATATATTCCAACGCAAATATAACGAACTAAATGGCTCAAATATTTACGTTTGTCGAGAGTCGAGACGTATAATATATACGAATACATGTGTACTATCATTGATTTTATAATATACGAAGTTTGAAATATTTCTTGCCCTATAGTGGCTGACTAGGACGAATGTAATTAATGAATCGGTTGTTTTGAAAAATGATTACGTTGAAAATTATCCTACAACGTACACGTAAATCTCGTATAGGTAATGATGGCTACCAGTCGCAGGATTGATTTACAGTAGGAGTGGCTCATGTCAAAATAATATTGTAATCTTTATTATCCGTTGTCAACACCCCGTTCGATTACCATTTGTTTCGAAACTATATACTCCAGTCCGCGGTCCTTCGGTTCGCCGTGTGAGTCCTGCAGACTTACATAATATAATTTATGCAGACTGTATACAGATCCTGCGTATAGTCTTGATGTCACAGTATTGAGATTATTATTTTATAATATATTATATACATTATAGACCGTTTAATATGTATACTTAAACGTAAAATGATTTATATTATTAAATATTAATATACTCGTACAGCTTTATATATTGCCTTATATTCGATATTTTTATAGAGAATTTAAATTTATTACTTCACCTTGAAAATTTTATATTTATACAGTACCTATATTTTAATGGTATAAACCTAAAATGTATAACGAAAATAAAATTTATCTAATATAATTTATATACGTATACATTCGTAAATATAATATTGTCAAATCAAATATTAATTTAATTGTTTGTATAACATACTTACTCATATTATATATAATATATAATATTTTACTGGCGTACATTTTTATAACTTTTTATATTCACAAAAAATATGCACGCCTACGTTAATTTCGATCATAAATTTTTTGTATTCAACCTTGACGATATACAGATATCGTCACTCGTATATTATATATATATATATATATATATATATATATACACACACACATTTAATAGAACTCGTGAACTAATATAATATATAGTGGAAGTTATATATTATAAGAAATTTATATTTATTTATTTTAAGTCATCGCAATATACTCGTATATAGTCGTGTGTAATGATAATTCATATTATACGTAGTTTTCATTACTATATAGTACATACTAAAATTATAGTTACTAAAATTAGTACTAAATTATATACGAAATATAAAAAAAAATTTAAAAAATTATAACTTTTAATATCCATATAATATTATGTATTATATTATTTTATAGTCACTATAAACGATTATCGATTTATTGGAAACTTATGCGTGTATAGTATGACGTATTAGATATTGGTAGGCGTAGGATAAAAAATATTATAATAATTTACTATTTTTATTCTTTTTTCTATACCGTTAATCGGTCCGTATAAAATAATAATTATAATTAAGGTATTAATAAAATATTTTGCGTTTTTACCTATTATATGGCATATATTATTATCGTATAAATACTTTTTAACTGACCGCGTGCAGCGAGTATAGGTGTACGTATAATATAATAATGAATATAGAAACGAACGAGCGTTTTGTTATATAATTTTTAGTGTTCCAGCAGACGGCTAACAAACATCGAGTCGGACGCACATAATAATATACCACCAATTAATTTTCTCATAACTCATATCGTATATTATATTATATACCATAATGTAATATTATGTAAAATCGTATAGAAAAACGTCTAACCGTCGTCGGTCGAACGGTCGAATCGATTTGCTCGCCGAACCGCTATTTCTCGAATTTATAATATTATACTACGTCGGAAAACACGATATTATTATTATTACTTTTTATATAATACGAGTGTATTATTTTATTTTACTCTTTTTACACGCCAGTTCGTATATTACATATATACGCGTATTATCATACCTGCAGTCGCGTATTGTATTTCTCGCGTTGCGGCTGTTGCTGTGTTATTATTATACGACGATGATAATAATTTATGAACGACCGTTTACACGGACTTTGACGAGAAAAGCGTCCCGGACTGTATTGGTTTCGCCCTGCAGATAGTATTCCGTTTATCTTATTGTTATCGTATAATATTAATATATTATTTTATAAATGCGGCTGGCGTCCGAATCGATTATTACGGCAGCAGCTCCGCGCAAAGAACAAAACGAAAGAGAAGAAATAAAAAAAATAAAAAAAATAAACCCGAGCACAGACCGCGTGCGTATTATACGGCGCGTCAAGATTTATCGGTCGGTGGTTGTAAAACGCGGTCCTACCGAACAACACGCACGCACAATCATATTGTCGCTCTCCACATGACGTCAGAGCGGTGTTTTTTTTTTTTTTTTATAATATTTTTTTAATAATGGAATTGACTGTACATAATAATATGTACATCCTATATATATATATATATATATATATTATATAGGTACGTGTACACTATTATACGTGAGCAGTATAATACGAAGAGGTCGAAAAAAATACAAAAAATAAATTCGGTACAAGAACAATATAATATTATTATAAGAACGGACGAATTTTTTTTTTTTTTTCCGATAGAGTACTGCTTATAATATTATATTTATACACGTATTTTATATTATTGTTGTTATTATTATACGTATATATTCCCGAGAGCGGGGCCTATCCCGGCTTCGCGCATCATTTTTCACGTGTCAGATCCTATCAAAGTATTAAAACGTTATTATTATTATTATTATTATTATTATTATTATTGTACGTATGGTCAAATATTAATAACGCGTCTGTCGGCAGCATATGCGCGTGTGTGTGTGTGTATGTGTAATAATATAATATTGTATTTTATGCCGTACTACATTCCATCGGACAGCATTCTCGTGCGCCGGACAGCTCGTCTTGAGCCGTGTCAATACATGACTGAATGACTGATAATAATATGACGCGCGTAGGAGCAGAGAGAAAGAGAGAGAAGAAATATATTTAAAAAAACAATCCGTGATCCATATATCCGTATTATTATATCCTTGCACGAGTATAATATTATATAAATGTGCCATATTATATTAGGTATAAAAAAAAGTTATACTGTACGCGTTCAAATTTTTTGGTACACTTTTGTCCGACCTCCGACCGCAGTCATGACTCAGGACGATAAAAATAATAATAATATGTATCAGGAGCGTACCCAGGAATTTTATGAGGGGGGTTCAAAAATTATATCAAATATTATTATTTAATTATATATAATATTATACAAATGAAAAAAATAAATGTTAATTTTTATAGTATTAATGTTATATTACATATTAGTAATATTCATACTTTGTATAAAATTTCAATGGACCATAAATTCCCCCTTTCTTGGGTATGCCCTTGATATGTATAATCCCTTGCGTTGCTATGATGTAAATGACGATGACGAGTATATTTTTATTCTTGCAGGCGTTCTCATTAAATTCAATCATGAATGAGATTATGTTTACGAATTAAGAGATGAAAGAGACACTATGGACAGTCGCTCTTGTTTGTCGACAATGTTTTACCGAATCCTTTATTAATATTATTCGATCGATACGATTTTATGAGACGTTCAAGAAATTAATTTATTACTGCATGGAATCGAGAATTTCGAGGATAAATAATAAGGATATAGAAATTTTTATATAATCTACAGCAGCTGCCCTATAGGTACGTCATAATATTATACTCGTAATTGAATATTGTATACATTTCTTGTGTAACAGATGTTTTTATTAATTATACCCGATTATTGTTATTTTGATTTTATATTATGACACGCATGAGTTTTTGTTTTTCATCAATAGTAATCATTGTTATTATTTGGTAGGCTCACTTACCTCGCATCTCAGCATACTAATTGGTCTGTTGATGATGTCTAAACAACTATAATGATATAGGTTATAGGTACATATATAATATGTTATTATTAACTTGATATGACATAAAACGTTCATGTAATTAAATATCACGTGCCAGCGTATTATAATTGAATTAATCCAATTAAGTCTACAATGGAGCTATACGTAATGGTAATATTCAATATTATTTAATTGTAACAATACAGCCGGAGGGATACCAGTATACCACGTATGGTTAAATACCTGTTTTTTTTTTTTTTTTATACCGCCATTAATTAGTACTTGTATATTATACTCATAAGGTTAGGTAATAACATTGATTTTATAATAGTTTATTATAAAATCAATGGTAATAATTAAAAGTTTTTTCTAGGTGCCTGAATTCTGCGTACCTACCTCTTTAAGTTCGTTATTATATTATAATAAATGCGACATTGCGACAATAATTTTTACATAATAGGAAACGACGTAATTTTCCAATATTCGTTTTAGACGATTCCGTCAAACACAATATTATAAACCATAAACCCGAAGTTCGGTTTATACCGCGGTTTTTCGTGCATAGAATATTTTACACGTAAACATAAAAGTACAATATTATTATTATAGTACTTATATCCCGAATGCGCACTGATGGATAATAATTCTGTTGACTCGGTTTTCAGGTATACCTGTATGTTATATTATACAGTATAATGCCGATTTATCCGTGTCACACTGACACTGTCACGTTGTTTACGAACAGGTCGAACAAGTGGTTTCATTAACTATGACGAACGCCGTTTGTTTCACTTGGATAATTATTTCTTGCGCTGGACCTTCGTCTTTATAATAATATTATCATAATATAATAATATACGTTATTATACAAATTGATCGAAAACTACTTTTGTTTCGCAGGTGTTTACGGTATAGATCTGTATTTTATTAAAATACATAATAATAATATGTCTTATGGTTGTTTGGACAGTTCGGTTAGGTTGTTTACGTATTGATCCACACCAAACGTACCGGATTTTCAGTTACAATACCGTGTTTTATTATACGATATAATATTTTATAGTGATCATTCAAGTGGGATGTAGTCCACGGAGCGACTATTACGTATTTTTAGCATAGTGTTATAACCGTGATGGTTCTTGGTAATTTAACCATAAATATACACCTATTTATAATATATTAATATAGACGATTTTGTTAGAGGTGTAAATCACGTATCTATGTTGATCGAATCGTACGTACAATGGTCGTATATCGTCGATCGACCACCTGTATCGGACGCATGTGATTTAACGTGCTCTGACGTTATAACATAATGTATAAAAAAATATTATACCCATAAAAAGTATGGTGGTTATGCAACTTGGTCTTGGTTATATTATAGAATAATAATAATAATAATGCATATTATAATATAACAACCGTGGTCGAAAACGTTATTAAATAACGTATCGAAAAAATAATAATATATTGTGTTGTATCGCATATTGAACATTTTAATTATATTATTTTTCCTGTTTTGGTTTTCTATTCCATGTTATGTCAGCGATTTCCGAGGACAAAGGCGAGCGAATAAAAATATTTATGTTGAAGCACGCGCGCGTTGTCTTATTTAATTTCTGTCCGGATTATTGCAGAGTATACAACGTGTATAATATATAGCTAATACGAATATTATAACGTATTAAAGTTTTTTTTTTTTTTTTTTTTTTTTAAAAAAATAGCGTAAAATATATGTACGTTTTACATAATATTTTTTTATTGTCGATTGTTTAATATTTTCGTTATGTACATGAAACGATGAAACTACATAACTTTATATAAGCAATAAATTATTTCATTATATAGTTATTGTTTAAGACACATTTTATAATGTCGAACAATCAATATAATATATTATAAAATGCACACGGATACATTAAAATTTGTAAGTAAATATCGTATATAATATCTTTACTCGTTAATAAATGTTTATAGTTGATAAGTATAGTAAGTTTTAAAATCATATAATACAAACATGTATTTTCTTATACATTTATTTTTTTTTTAAAATTAAGAATAAGTACTATTTTAATATTCTAAATATAGATATCATTCGGCATAACATATAATAATAACAATAACAATAATAATAATAGTGACAATATTATGATTATTAATCGTATTGTGTAAAATTATAAAATAGTTTTATAAAAACACGTAAATTACAAATGATTATTATTAAAACTAAAAATTTTGATATTTAACGATACATTCATCATGTATATATATATTATATATATTATTGGCGGAATCGGACATTTCGGCGCGGCCGTTTCGGCGCGAAGACGTTTCGGCACTGGCCATTTCGGCACGGGGAAATTTCGGCGCTGTCGTTAAATATTTTTCTATATAAATATCAAATATTATCTACACAATACATATTGTAGTTTCGCGGATTTTCGATCTATTTAAATATATACCTTATTCTCTCGTTACGTAAAAACCAACGGCATTTTTATATTATATGGCATATAGGTAATAACTAATAAGTAGATATTGTAGAAATTAAAATGCGTGTACAGCAATAAAAGTGTACCTATACGGCTATACTATATCAACCGATTAGTCCGGTGTCAGTATCATTCAGGTTACATCCCAGTTATATTATTTTATTGTAATCTATACAGTATACACTATGGCGTCTTATATAAAATCAAATCGTGGACGTGAAATATTTCGATTACATAAAATTGTCACCGATTGCACAAATAGAAATTTTATAGATTACTTAAAGGGAATAGCCCATAATATTACTTTAAAATAATATCTTTAAAATAATCTATTATCTATTAATTTTTTTAATTTTTTGAATTAATATTAATCTAAGTAATATTTTTATAATTTAATTTTTTATAATTTTTTTTATATTTATTTTTATAATTTAATAGAATAAAATTGAATAAAATAAAATTGTTTTTATTATAAATTATATGCATTTTTTATTATTAACACCGGCGCCGAAATTTCCCCGTGCCGAAATGGCCAGTGCCGAAATGTCCTAGACCCTATTATTGGATAAGTGTTATGTATTTCAACTTACAACATTATTATATCGAGATTGTTTCGCCCTGACCTCAAATAATTATTCTGATTTTTTGTTACAGCTTTTATAAAATATATCGAATTACGTTTTGCACATTAATTTTCATGACTTAATATTATATAGTAAATTAGTATCCGATTTATTTATTTATTTAACTATATCTTCAAAATATGACATAAACATTTGTTTAATGTCATTTAATTTATTTGTATAATTCTCGCTAGCATAATCGGTTTGTACTCGTATGTTCGATGATTCGCAACATAATGTACAGGATACTTTATCTAAGTTCTTTTTTTCGTGATTTTGTTTATAAGTTTTCCAAGAACACGGTCCGATATCTTTGATATCAGAGGATACATATTTTTTATCTAATTCTTCACATTTAACATGCTTTTCGGAACATTCACTATTAAGTTGTTTTATTGTTTTAATATTTTTACTATTTTTGTCCTTTACATAATCGCAAGATAATATTTCACGAGATGATTCTTGTCCACAGATACACACGTGCGATTGGTCATTTAGGAATTTATTATTTTGCATTTTATTTTTGCGTATTATAATATCTTCGACTTCTTTTAATAGTTGAGAAATTACTTGGAGTCTGCATCTTATTTCTTTTGTCACGTCCATTATTGTCACTTGCTAGAATAAAACTCTATAATATGTGAATAATGAATTAATTAAAATCTTAAAAATTGGTTTTCAAAATACGTATTAAGGTTTTAATGTGTATAATTTTAGATAAGTGTAATGTAAACGATCTATAATGGGTTTAGTGTAAAAATTAAAAGGGAATAATATTAAAAGAAAAAAATAGTTGTGTTTGTTTAACATAATTACAATAATAATTATTATTTACTTTATATTAAGCCACTTATATAATAATATTTATATTTTTGGACCAATGTAAAATAATAATATACAACTATAAATACGTTAGTTGTATACATACATGAATCATTAAATATGTCTTATAATTTGCAAATTGTACAATAGTATCATTAGTGTGTATATTATAGTTACCTATTAATAATTAATATAATAATAATGTACAATTAATACAGATATTTGCATTATTTTATTATTTCAACTTTATCAGTGTTTGATAAATTATATTTATTATTTTTAAAATATATGATTTTTGCAGGCTATTTATATACAGACAATATAGACATATATTTTCATTATTATTATGAGTATTTTCTGAGTATTTAGAATCAAAATAAAATATGTATTTGTTTTTCATTTAAATTTTGAAATAATCAATTTAATTTTCTAAAATTTCAATAGTTGGATTATTACTTTTTATAAAATATTTAGTCATTTATAAATTTTTTAAATTTAAATAAAATAAATATTTTATAATTAATAAATATTTCACGTAAAATCTAGCATTATACACTTTTGTATCAATGTTATGAACCACACATTATACTCGTATTTTATTCAAATATTATGAATTGAATTTATGATAAATAATTATTGATGAAATAATTTTTAATTAGTTGATACTTGATACTAATAAGTAATAATAATAATTATATGGTATCGAACGTAACGTTTGTCAGTTAGAAAAATCAAGACGATATAAATTGGCCATCTTAAAATTTTAATTAATATGAAAAATAATTATTATTATTATTTAAAATATCATTTGTTTATAGACCGCAATAATCAGATTTTAAAAATATGCATATTAGATTCAAAGTTAGACAGAGGCTAAGCTGGTGCGGAATACTGTAAATAATAATAATATAATGTACCTATATGGCTATATATTACTTCACTGGCATTTACCGGTATTTTCGAGGTAATTTATACGTAATTACACCATTATACTTTGTGTGTACACAGGATCGGTTAGTTCTGTTAGGTAAACACGGCATCTATCTGTCCGTGGGAACTGTCGTCAAAAAGACAAAATTAACACGTTTTCGCTGTTCATCTTTAAATAATAATAATACGCTTTATGACGTTCCGGGCAAATATTGATTTCCACTTTGAGCAAACGACAGATAAGTCGGTATTCATCACAAAAGATACTTTTCCGCCGCGTATAATATTCGGCGTATTCTTTTCATGTTGTAACGGATTAAGCCTTGAAATAACTTAAATATGATATATCATAATATATAATATAATAATATGAACAATGCAAATAAATAAAAGAATCCATTTAGGTGTTATATTTGTTGATATAAAATACGACGACCGATTGCCGATTCTTATAGGAAGTTATTATATTATATTATTGTATTTTGCACGCTTTCATTTTGTATAATTCATGCAACGTTTATACGTGGATCAGGTACTATAATCAGTGGCGTATTGAGGGGGGAGGTTAATGGGTGTTTAACCCCTCCACAAAAAAAATTGACGTCAAATTTTTTATTAAAAATTTAATAAAGATCAATAATACTTAAACTGTAAATTTTTTAATATATTTTGATTAACC
Organism: Tetraneura akinire; assembly: GCA_021307375.1. NCBI lineage: Eukaryota > Metazoa > Arthropoda > Insecta > Hemiptera > Aphididae > Tetraneura > Tetraneura akinire. Next base: position 3,839,005 of record JAIUCT010000022.1, on the reverse strand, counting down.
CCCACCCTCCCCCCCATGAAAAAATCCTGCGTACGCCACTGATTATAATAATTATATTATATTTCTCATGATAAAATAACACGTATTATTGCATTTATACAATACTATAGTTTTTTTCCGATATTTTAAAAAAAAAAAAAAAAAAAAAAAATATTGAAGGGTTAAGTTAATTTAATTATAAAATAGTCATATGCAATCAAATAGCGTTGACCTCTACTTTTTTACAGGTAGGTATATAGTAATTGGGTCATTTTGATATGTAATATTGGACGTATATATTACTTATTATCTAGGGGATCGGGGAGGCTATGTACAAAGTCCCCCATGTAACTATTAAATCGGGAACCAGCCCTATTAATTTATTGAAAAGAAAATATAATTTTATAGGATTATCAACATTAAATTATTGTATTTTTAATGAAATCATATTTATAATTTTGAATTTTGTTATTATATTATTATTCAAGTTTTTAATTCATTTAGATAAAATTGAGAGGTTTGAAATTTCAAAAGTTATCGATCGATAACCGTACTATGATAAATCAATATGTTCAGTAGCCCCCATGATATTTTCAAAACCTGGCACCTATGGCTATATGTTATGTATATTAATATTGGGCAGTTAAAGTTCTCTCCTCTCTTTCCCATCATATATAAACCGTCATAATTGTGCCATCCCTTAAATCTATACCACAGATAAAATTGCGTGGAATATAACGACGGGATTTTCGTAAAATTGTTATTTTACTCTATCTATCTTTCTCTCTCTCTCTCTCTCTCTCTCTCTCTCTCTCTCTCACCTCTCGTTCTTTCCGTCGTGTTTTACAACTGCGTTACAAATAATAATATTATAATATGATGTCGTAGGTATTAATAATAATTATTATTATTGTCGTGTCTGGCGTGGGCAAAATCGTCGTCGTTTACCCACGACACGCCTGTCGCCGTCGTAATATATAAGTATATTGGTATAATTTTTATTTATTTTCACCCGGTCGGCACAACGCCGATGCCGCTGCCTGCAGACGCGATTATTCATCGCGGCGCGGCGGCGTTGTCTAAATATTTAGATCGCGTGCTCTCGCACCAGAAACGATGCAATTTATAATAATATCATAATAACAATATAATATGTAAATGTATATAAAAATAAATGTCGCCAGCACGATACGGCCGCGGCATTTTGATTTTATTGGCGGCCATCACGCGCGCATAAAATTATCCGAATATTATTATTATTATTATTATATTAAGTAAAATATTATTTATGTGCACGGCGCGAAATAATAATTTTACATGTCGCGATATTATTATTATTATTATTATTATTATTATTATTATTATGTTATTATTTCGCGTGTTCGTGCTGTAGTTTTACACATGTACAATAATAATAATATACGTGTTTCTCGCCACAAGGCTACCGGAAAGGGCCACGCGGGACGCCGTCGCTTCTGCAGTTGGGTTTATCGTCCTACGATAAACGCGACCGCCGACACGCGAATATAATAATAATAATAATAATAATAATAATAATAATAATAATAATAAT
>JAIUCT010000022.1:3826516-3837443 GCA_021307375.1 Tetraneura akinire | reverse complement strand
TAATAATAATAATAATAATAATAATAATAATAATAATAATAATAATATCATACACTTAAAGTAAATATGATAATCAAATGCAAGAGTAAAATTTTATTGTAAAATGCGTGTTAGGTTAGGTTAAATAAATTTTCAATCTAAATAAATTTATTTATTTTCGCTTTATACCACGCGTAATTAACACAATTCGCGGCAAATGGTATAATACCATTATTATAATACTTTTATATAGGGTTACAATATCATTATTATTGGTATATAATTAATATATTATAACTATTGGTGCCCTTATACGTAATACTTATACTTAATGCGTATATGTTTTAACCAATTTATCATTTATAATTTATATTTTCAATCTTATAATTATTACACAAAACGTTTAAAATTATTGCTGGAAAATAATATATTTTCTATTATAAATTACAAAATGACAAACCAGTTAAACGTCTGTCCTGTCCAATCGACTTTATATTATTATATTATAATTTATAAATGTGTTACACGATCAACGAACATACGTTGAACGTCACATACTCGTATTATACGTTCGGCAAATACCATTTCGTTGAACATTAATTATATATTATAACGCATATTATCGTGTGAGTTAGGTATACCGCATTAGGTAGTAAAACGTATACCGCACGCGATTTATATACCTAAACGTTTGTATTTTTTATACCTACATGTATACAGGCGTATTTTACTGACGTGAGTGTAGTAGCGATTTCGATTTTGACATTGTAAACATATGCGAATTATACGGGGGAAAATGTGATTCGCCCGCGATTGTCGGCTTTTGGGGGCAAAATACAACGGCGCGTGTGTGCGCCGGACAAAAGAGAAAAAGAAACAATGAAGAAAGATTGAAAAAAAAAACACCGTTTAATCATCAAAATGCTTACCAACAGTTTTGCCACCCGCCGACAAAAAGAATATGTGGAAAAAAAGAATACACTTTTCCATCGTACCGTCGTTGTCGCTGCCGCCGTCTGAGAAATATTAGACGGTTTATTAGTTCTGTTAACCGGACCGGTCCCTCGTCGGCACCGCGAAGACGCGATGATTCAGACTCGCGTGAGCGCTGTACATAGCCGCCGCTTCTACAGTAGCGGGGCGTGTCCGCGCGGGCAGACGAAGGGCCCAGAAACCAAAGACCCCCGTGGTCACCCGGCTACGAGCTCCCCGCTGTTTCTCTAATTAGGTTTTTTCCCGTTCTCGCCGTTCGGCCCCGGGTGGAGCGGGGTGGCAAGTAAGCGACTTCTTCAATTGGCAACATAATCATATAACCCCTCGAATATTATTTATCTTCGTTGTGTGGCCATTAATCATAAAAACATATACCTATCCAGCGTCTTTTAAACATATTTTCGTATAGTTTTCTTTCTCTTTTTTGTTTTTTGTTTTTCCCCCCTTTAACATAATATAATATACGTATTATCAACTGTCTTTTTGCTGTACCTGTATGTATGTATACGTGTTAACACTCACGATCATTTCAGTCCTTGTGCGCGCACATTATAAACGCCCGATGTTAATTTGTTATAATTACAAACCGATAGACACCGCCAAGAAGACGCGTGCATAAGGCACTCGAAAACCATATGTCCACGTATATTATATCCACATCAGCTGCTTTTGAATCCGTATAATATCTTATATTCGTGCTTTATCGTTTATCTCACACGCTTTAACATATAAAAATATAGTTAATAAATTTCCGTGAAAATTAGGTACAAATTAATAAAATAAAATAAATTATTTTATAATATTATTATTGTCCAACTCTCTTGAACATAATATAATAATATAACGGCATGTATGTACGTTATATCAAAATCAATACAGTGTATATTATAATATGAATACGTGAATTTATAATAATTATATACATTTATCGATACAATGGAACTTCTAATTTTTGATTGTTTTGATAAGCGATCGATCGTAACGAACACAATAATACGTATAAGTATAATATAAATAGTTGTATGCGCGCGGAGTGAACAGCGGGCTAGCTGACTGGTATATATATATAAAAAAAAAAATGAAAGACGAATAAAAAGAAAGAAAACAATATATTATATATATATATATTGAATGAGTTCACAAGTTTTAACCCCTGTTACACGCACCGCGCTAACAATAATAATTAATCTTACTGATGGACCGTATAATGCCGCGGACCGATGACCGTGACCACGGTTTGGGTGTCACCGCGACGAGTGGTGGCAAGGATGAAAATAAGTTTACAAATTACAAAAATATTATCGTATAGTAGTATAAAGATATAGTACGACTTGCGATATTCGTTCGTATCGTGACGACGTCATCAGTTTAGTCGCGTTGCGCGGGGTCAGAGAGCATCTGCACAGGATGATTGATGATGAAAATAAAAAAATCTATAACAAAATATTGCCCATAACGCACGTTTAAAAATTGTATATAGTTTGTATTTTGGTTCGAATAAATGTTTAATATTACATAGGAATGTCAATTATACATACGATATACACTTGTCGCGATTGTTGACGAAGATGCTCAGAAAATTTTATGGTGAATGGAGATGATAATATATCTTCGGAATTGTGTGTACAGCATGTAACCATGATTGGTCTAAGTTCAATCCTCCTATGTTCTATTTATATAGAATATTAAAGAATTAAGATTAACAGTTCGCATCACAAAATATTATTGCAGCCATTTGTCATGTAAATGGTTCTGTTTGTTTTGTGGAATATAAAATCCAAACACAATGCGCACAGAATTCAAATAGTAACTAGTAAACGATAGAGAAGACATAAGAACACGATACTCTATATGTACACATACTTTTAATATTAAAAAAACATTAATCGAATCGTGAATAACAGGCTGTTATACTTATAACATATACGATAGTATTATAATATAATAGTACTCGATAGAAATTGGTATTTTTATTTTGAGATATTTACATTTTGATTTATTCCGAGATAAAAAATAAAAAATAAAAAATTATAATTTAAAGTTTATATTACCTTACAGGGAGTTTAATCTACACTCAAACATGTTCAATTCCGTTAAGTTATTGATCAACTATATACACTATTTAAACTAAAATATAGATACCAATAACTATAACTTGAGTAAATTTTATGCGTCCACTATACATAATATGTAAAATATATAATAAAAAGTAGTATTCATTATAGGCTATAAATTATTAAGTTACTGGTATTACGTAAAAACAAAACGATTTTCATTATGGAAATTTAAAGTAAGATTAAACAAAACATAAAAACATACAAATATATTTAAATAACCAGATTTAAACCCTGATTTAAAATTTAAATTTGTATTCGTATTAATTTATTTTTATTTATATACTCGTATTTTAGACATAAAACGCAACACTAATGTGTATACTTAGTAAATAGTATTACGTAAATGTAGTAAACATTTAGTATAATTATTTTTTATAAGTCGAATAATTTGTAATATTAAATAACTGATATAAGAATTGCGCAATTATTCATAGGTATTATAAAATATAATATATGCCATAACATTAAATTTTATGAAATCTAACGTAATAAGATTTTTAAAATTTATTTTGTGTAAATGTACCTACTATATTTATTATTTATTAATTTTAATATTTATTTTTAGAAGAGGATATTCAAAATGCTTATAATACATCTGTTCAGATTGAATTTCGTAATAACTATGATGACAACAATATGTTTATATAATATTACATAGTAAATATGCCAAAAAATTGATCAGATAATTATGAATAAACAAACGTAGTTAGTTATGTAGACCAAAAATTTTATGGTGGTAATCATGGTCACATATTGATCGTCCAGTATAGACCCATAAATTACCATGTTCATTATAACATTTTCCAATTATTCGGAGCGTCGGTTACCGGCTCACCGGGGGGCCTTCGAGACGCCTGAGGCCACTGGAACTCTACTTATGTGTGTATATATTGTTTTTATATTCGTGTTATTTTATTTTTTTTTTATTTTAATCGTATATCTGTTCGAAAACTCATGATTTATCACGAGACTCCGGTTTACATTGTTTCTCTGCAACGTTATCTACATGGGCGAATACGTCTTGTATGTTTTGATTCCTCAGCCTCCGGGTGTAATGTAAACCATAAGTCAATTGACTCGAAGGAAAAAAAATGAAATAAAAATTATTATTATTATTAATATTAATATTATTATTATTACGAAAGGGAGATTAATATGACACTTTGGCATCCGTAAAAACTCGTCATTCCCACGATCTACTATAAAATAATATATTATTATTGTTATTAAAATGCGGTGGAATTTCATAAATGGATAGGTATGGCGTGAAAATAATATTAATAATATTAAAATGCGTACGGGGTAATAAGCAATAATAACGAAAAAGAAGTCGCTATATATATATATTATAGTTGTGTTACGTTTACTCGGTCAAATAAAATATACGAGTGTATAATATTATAATTATTCATCAAATCTCGACTGGAATCGATTTATGTTGTGCGTCTACAATAAAAAGTTAATTATATTGGATCGCATTTTATCATTTTTATACGACCAAAAGAAAAAAAAAATATACGAGTTAGGACGTATATATATACGAGTATAAATACATTTAAATGGCCATCACCAGTAGTATTATGAGATTATTTTATTATTATACCTTATAATAATAATAATTGTACCGAAATCGGTAATAAAAATGTTACTATATATTTTTATATTATCATCATAATAATATTATAATATAGCACGTATATATTATGTGTACCGTTTGGTCGACTGCGTTTTGTTCTGGGTTAATGTTCGTAAAATATTTTGGCGTGTGTATACACTGCTCATCGTGTTATATAGTTTATGTGTATTTTATATGCGTATGATATATTATTGTTATCTGTATAATATGCTCGTATGTATTATTTAAAAATATATATATATATATATATATATATATATATATATATATATATAATTCTAAAGTGGAAATTTCAAGTAATCGCCCGAAGGCTCGGGAAAGAAACAATATAATATAATATATAATTGCAATGATAAAACCGAATAGACGTTAAAAACAAACAGCACGTTCTCGGCCGTGAGAAGTCTGCGCCAGTGCCTTTATCATCTCGAAGACGTTCTCTAATGAACGTGCGCCCCGCTGCGCGACGTGTTTAATGATCCACGCGGGCGAGTGCAGGGATGACCCTTTAAAATTCGGCTACCGCCACCCGGAGCCGTTTTTGTTTTCGGTGTGTAATAATAATACGATCAGTTAAATATCCAATGAATATTTTAAAGAATAGACTAAAAATAAAAACATACGAGGGTCCAAAGACGGAGGAAAAAATGTTAAATCATGTTGGAATGTTGATTAAAACGCATATAATATCTCGCGTGTGTTATCGGTTCGTATTTTATTATTGTGTTGTGCATAAGCACGTGAGAGTGTTTATTATAATATACGCGCAATTATGACAGCATTATTAACAGGCATCTACCAAAATTAATGATGACTAATTTTTCCCTCTCGTAACTACAACAATATATCACAGTGCTTAACGTATCATATGAAAATATAATATGATCTTCATATATAAAACTTCTAAATATTAATATAAGTGCTGTACTCATGTTTTGATCATTGTCGTCATCGTACAATTAGTTCGATATTTTTGAACATAATAATGGCATGATGAATTTTCATGATAAATCTATATTGCAGTAAAATCGATCTTTTTAATTTTTTTTTTTTTCATATATTATAAAATTTTAATATTCGAATTAATTATCATTAAATTACGATTATAATGATTCGAAATAAAATAATATATTAATATTGTATAGACGAAAATATAATCTATATATAAATAGACTACATGTGAGCATATAGGAATTTATGGAATATCATGGGAATTAAAATTTAATAGAATATTAGAAAACAATTTATACATCATTAAGATTATAATAATATGTATACCTATAGGCATAACATCACCGAACCAATGAAATGAAATATTATATTTAAAGTCACACTCGATTGATGTACGACGTGTGCAGATAAAAACAGTAGGGGTCGTTCCATTAAGTACAAGAATTTTCAGATAAACGATTGTGATCAATTTAAGTCTGGAGGCTGAAATATGTGACAATGAACTATTTGGAGAATTGTTAGAGTGAAAAAACTATAAAACAGATAAATTAATAATTTATTAGAATGACGAAGAAACAATTAGACATTATTGTAAGTATACAATCCATTTGTACAATCTGGAAGAAATAAGAATAACTTTTAAAGTAGGTTCTTTATTTATTTTACGCATTTATAATGAAATAAAATAAATCATATATAAATTACTATAATATGTTAAACATGATAGTAAATACAAATAGTATTTTGAAATAAAATTTACTTTTCATATGTCTATATGCATTATTTTATGAAAGGGAACAATAATAAGGCTTGAAAAACTTGTGTTTTAAGTTTAATTTAAAATAAATAATAACAGTATATTGTGATGTATAAAATTTTTTACTTCATTGTGTAAAAATAATCTAAAAAATTATTATTTTTCATTTAATTGTTTATTATTTTTATTAAATTTACTGGTCTTGTTACAGTTGATTTTCCAGTTAATAATTTGGTATATGGAAATACGGGATTGTACGTCTTAAACTCTTGATAATCTGTGACTGTGTAATTTTCGCATTTTTATTGTTTAATTTATTGTGTTTACAATTTATTATCATTTTTATACTATTTTGGTATATTTTATTATATTTAAATGTATGCTAAAAAAAAAAAAATAATAATAATAAAAATACTAGTATATAATTTTTGTTATACAGATGATAGTCGAAAATGTTTAAATTATCATCAAACTATCATAATAGTATATTTTATTCGATGTCATAAAATTATATTATTCTAGTTAACCCGGGGGACTGATCGTGACTACGCGGTAATAAAATGATAATAATTTATTTAATTAATATCAAATTTCTACCGTCAATAATTATTCATAAACGTTTATTACGATCGTTTAAGTCTCCACGCGTTTTCTTTAACTCGAACAACCATCGTCGCGTTCATCGCGCGCACGTTATACGATTACAATATTTTTATTTTTTTTTTTATCCAAAACTCGAAGTACGCGTTTCTCTCATAGGTACTTACCAAGGAGACCACCCTGGTCAAATTTAATTAAGAATGTCTCTATAAACATACAATAATAACATGATAATGTGACGTACGTTTTACGTTGATATTATTATGATAATATTAATAATATTTATTATTATACATTTGTACGTACCCGTTCTAAACGAGGGGGGAAAAACCTGACAAAAATTACGGTCCATATCGCAATGTGACGTCCGATGGTAGTCGGGTACGTTTTTTTATTTAAAAAAAAAAATTTAATATTGTTTTCACTCGCCACGGATATCTGCTGGCGCTGTCAACCCAAACGCGAACGGTTTAAAATCAAAGTCGCCCGGTAAGCTCTCAACGATCATTTCATATTGGCACCAGTTAGTTTAGGTGACACGTTTATTATAATATTTTAATATTATTAAACGTGCAGACTCCCGCTGTCCCGCCCGGAACCTCCCGGCGTTCACACTAATAATGTTTTAACGAGGCAGCTACCAAAACGCGGATTCGAAGAATCTTTATTATATATTATTATTATTTTGTATTTTACAACAGCTCAGCATTACAATAAACATGTCATAAAATCGTATATACCATATTTTAATATATTTATTATTATAATGCCGTATGCCTATATAGCTCCACGAGCTCCCAAATTGCGTTTTATTGAATGCCGACGACCAGAAGTCGTTTTTCAACATTGTCCCCAGAGTTTATAACTCTGGATAATTTCTTATTCGTTTTAATAAAATATACCATCGTACATATACGATTTACGATCATTGTGCGCCTCATTTTGGGCTTTCAACGACCCAATATCATAATTTTTACGATTTGTATTTTGTGCATTTAAACGTATATATATCGTATATATATGTATTATATATCATGTTATATATACATATACATATCGCATAAATTTCATGTATCTGGAATCGTATGTAAACTTATAAATAATTATTGCTTTTACGACAAGTATTTCGTGCCAGTTATTATATACTACCGACTCCAGTTGAGTTAAATTATATAGAGATATCTCTTTAGTATACGATAAACGATAAATACTCGTATATATTTTATCAAATTGTCAGTGGTTTTTTTTTTTTTTTGAAACTTAAGTATAGAAAAATTTTATGTCACGTTAGTTACGACTATTTTTTTTTTTTTTTTTTTTTTTTACGTTCTTCGACAAAATATAAAGTATATTATATTTAAATTTTAAATACACGCATTACAAACAATAATTACACTGGATTCACAAGAAAAAAACATAAAATATGCTTTAGATCATAAAAACGCATATAAAACATATATCATTTTTTTCTATTTTTTTATTTTTCGTTTGGGTTTCAGTCCTTGCCCAACATTTTAAATCTTGTGTGTAAGAAGCACATAATATACTTTTATATATATACTTTTGTATGGTTTTCATGTATAATAATGTTCATAAACAGTAAATAATTCCCAAAGGAAGCCGACGACCACAAATTTGTGGTAGAATTACCATAAATATAAATTTAAAGTGTATAATATTATATTCAATGTCATTAAAAATGTATTGCTAGAAAATTATAGATTTTACACAACAAAATATTATTTTGAAAATCGTTTATAAATTTTACCGTTAATATTATTCGGAGCTTAGCCTCATTCTTTTTTTATAGTTGAATTAAATTTATCAGTATTTAATATAGTTGAATTATTAATTCGACTCTTCATCGGATGATTAAATAAGCCTATATAATATTTATCGTGACTATATATGAATTAGTATTATTTTATCATGGTATTGAACTATATTAATTTTATTTATGAAAATTAATAATTAAAATTAATCATTATTTAAAAATATAAATATTATACCTAAGTTTAATTATCAATAATTTTTAATTAAAAAAAAAAAAAAATATATATATATATATACCTATGTAAATTTAAATATAGAGTTAGAAAATAAAACTAGTATTTTAAATCATGCTGATTTATAGCACATTTAAAAAAACATCTAGCAAATATTGGCAGCCCTAAATCGATAAATGTGAGTAATTTATGTAAATATTATAAAAAATTAAGTCATTTAATTTAAATAGAATTTCTTTATATTAATGTTATTTTAGGTATATTCAAAATATTATTCTATAATTTATTATATATTTATTTTTAAGTAAAATATTTATTATTAAGTAGGCAATAATATATATATGGAATATAGGTACTATCCGTTATTTATGTAATAAATCATTTCTTTTTTTTTTTTTTTTTTTTGTATAAAATTAATTAAAATTGATGAATGAAATTTATAAATATATAGAATACTAAATAAAGGACCTTTACTATATTATACGAGTAAATTTGCTGCAGTAAACTTGTTTCTTTTTCAAAACTCATGAAATACTTATATATTTTTTTTTATTTCCATTGGAATTGTACGTAACGGACAGTATTATTGGCAGTAACGGATTTAAGGTGGCCACAGGGCCTGAGTCTTATTATAGGTTAATAAATTATTTTATTTTTAATAGTTTTGATCCAAACATTTCATATAATAATATTTAAAAATTTTTTTTATGAAAGATTTTGATAATAATTGTTTTGATAAGTAAAATAATATTTAATTAGCCATAATCTATTTTGAAGTAACTATACTATGTTTTTATGTTTTGTAAAACTGATTACAGAAAACTGAATTTCTTATCGCAAATAAGATATAATAATAAATATTAATCCAAGGCGATTAGAATTTAATTTATACATAATATATACTTGTACTTTTGGATATAGGTGTACTAATGTTTTTTTTTATTTAACAATATAATTGTATTATTATTATTATGTAGGTACCTATCTATTTATTATTATTTTGAAAAATTTTGCCTCCACCAAAAAAAAAAAAAAAACAAAAAAAAACAAAAAGCAAATTCTAGATCCACCACTGCAGTATACTCGTAAAGTGTAATTTGAAAATTTAGAAATGAAACAGTAGATTAGTATAAATTTGTGCGCTGTACATGATTATATACACTATAGACTAGTGAATTAGAATTATACTATATTGTATAGAGTCAATAAAAGGTTACAATATGGATACTGATTTTAATTAATGAATAAATCAAAGATTTAAAATACAATTTTGAATATTTTTTTGACTTGTGAATTCGATGATTTATTATTTTTTCAAATTTTAATTATATAACTCTAGTACGTTCCACCGTCAATAGGTACATCTAATATTTTGGACAAACATTATACGCTCACCAAGAATCGAAGGTACGAATAGAAGGACCTGCCATCGCAATCAGCATCCGGTCGGCTTTTTTTTATATAAATATTTCCACTACGATAAATATTTGCCGTACGTTTACGCTTTTAATAAAATATGTACACATTATAATATATTGTATAATAATAAAACATAAAATATTGTTTATATATACAAGCATTAAACGAATCGCGTCGTCGTATCGGCTGCATAGCGAACGGATTTATTGAACGCAGTTTGACAATATTTGATATAAAACCGAGTATTTACAACGTCTGCGACGGTCGGCCAGAATGAATCAATGAGATCCCGATGGGGATTTATGGTCCCACGATGGCGTCTTTCGTATGCATTCGTAGAGCGTTTAACACACGCCGCTGACGACGACGACAACGTTTGCATACAATTGGTATTTATATGATTTATTCCGTACACTAACGATATAATAATAATAATAATAATAATAATAATAATAATAATAATAATAAT
>JAIUCT010000022.1:3745690-3815350 GCA_021307375.1 Tetraneura akinire | reverse complement strand
TATTATTATTATTATTATTATTATTATTATTATTATTATTATTATTAAAAATATAAATTAACACATATTATAAAAAAATTAATTTTATATGTGTATAGCTGTACATCCAGTATAAATACAGCTGTATATAATGGGTATGCGATCTAGACATCCAGTCAAAATGATAATACAGTTAACGTCAAAAATAAGAGTTGGTTTTATTTGAAAAAACTGTACTTTAACATTCCTCAGTTTGATAATATTTAATTTTAATAACATTATAAAAATACAAAACTATTTTTTGATAATCAAAATATATATATATCTATACCATTATAAAATGGACAAACAAGCGAGATATAAGTATATACTTTACATTTAGTGGTTGTGAGCTAAATTATAATATGTTTCTTTGTTGATTTTTTTTTCACGATGAAGGTCTTTTGTTTTTTCGTCGATTTTTTTCTTGCCGTGCAAACCTTTCGTTTTTCTGTTAATTTTTTCTTTGTCGTACGCAACTTTGTGTACTTTTTCATAGTAGAAGTATTGCTACAACAGAGTTTCATATTCTGATAGCACTGTGTCGTAGTCATCGTGTCGGTAGACCTGCGTAACCGATTAGCCAAAGTCCGCATTGAACTCGCCAACTTTAGTTCCGTACTCGAACTAAATATTAAAATTTTTTACATAAATATAAGTATATACGTACCCGCTCCTAAAATAACTTTCTAAACACTACACTCGATCGTATCATCTTTATAAATTAAGTTAATATATTAAATTCCCTCACTCTGATCCGTATAATTGTCCGACGGCACGCTGAATTAGAGCACGATATATTTCCACTTTTTCTATGATTTGTGAATTTTTTTGATTTTTTGATTTTTCTTTGAAAATAAAAATCGGTGGTGTATCGATTGGCACTTTAAGGTTGTCATCGTTCGATTCGCCATTTCTACTAACGTATTCGTTGATTCTTAAGTATAAAATTATCACCACATGGCGGGTATAAAAACAAATAAATGTTATTATGATATATTAGGTATATAATATATTCGTGTTTGTTTAATTATATTATCGCATAATTTTTTTTTATATATTATAGATTTCAAATAAACTTTATACCTTAAAACACTAAAGTTGTACGTAGAATTAAAACTTGAGATAAATTAATAAAATATAAAAGTTATAGGTTAATATTGGTTAAAATTAACATAAATTGAAAATATTTTTAATTTATCGAAAATGTATTTATAGGTAATGTAAAATTGGAAAGTTTACCTTCCGAGTAAATCCACAGCTATCTTTTTGTTGCCGTTCAGATGAAGAAGTGATTCAGCCAAACAAGCAGATATGTCTTCATTGTCAAAATAACAAAATGGAGCGCAGCAACACGGCTCGAAAGAAATGGATAACATCAAAAATAATAATAAAGAACGAAATTTTAACATCGTTTAAGAGTATACAATGTAATAAATAAGAGAAAAATATTTTTAACCGGTTATATCATATCTAGTATACACGCGCGTGTTAATAATAATATATCTAGTTAATTTGTTTTCCACGAGAAAAATAATCGTTAAATAGATTCACTGTTTATATATTGTTATATTAATTTATACAATATTTATTCATATTGCTTGGCTATTATTTTAAGTATTTATTATATATTAGCCAGAAATATTCTAATTCCAAAAGTTTATTACATTATTTATTTACATTATTATATAAGTTAATAGTTATATATACATCATTTATACAATCACACGCGTTTTGTAATTAAAATACTCGTATGTGTCCATTCTGAACAGTATATTTTGTAAATTATGAACTTTTACATGCAACGGATTAATGAATAAAGTATACGCGACTTTATCAGAATAAAATATTTCTTTAAAACCACTTAATCTCAAATATATATATATTTTTTTATTGAAAACCGCGTAATTTATATCCAGTTTCAATATGGTCTCAATATCTATATCAATATGGTTATATGTTATATGATAAATAACAAATTATATCTAAGTATCAATATATTTTATAAAAAGAAGAGCTGCGATATTGCTGTGAAAGTAAGATGTAAGGTGGATAAAAAGAGGTGTAAAAAGAAGAATTTTGATTAAAATTTCAATGTAATGATTATTATTTACTATCATTGCAGAAATCAATTATTCGAGAAAACTCGGTCGGAGAATATGATGCTAGTTTAAAAGTAATAATTTCTATTAAGAATGAAAGAAATATTAGTACCTACGTATTCTCTTATAAATAAAGTTCTGATTGTTTTTAATATGGATATATAGTAAATTATTGCCTTTTTACTAAATTTATCTAAAAAAAATTATAATTACAGTATACCATGAACAATAACAAAACAAAACAAACTTAAATATCACTAGGATTTACATTTAGGAGATAGATGTATCGCAAAAATCTGCCATTTTTACAAAATGAGTCGTGGTGTCGTTTACATAATGAATAGTTTAGCGACCTCTGTATTGTAGTACCTTTTATATTAGGTGCTTCATGTTTTTATTTACCTCATTTAATAATATCATATTAATTAAATTTATTTATTATTCATTTTATTTGAATGTACCTACCTACCTAATATTATTTTATAATATATAATAAATACGTTTATATGAAAATATAATATACGTTGTATGATTTTTTTATATAATTATTTAAAATAAATATATATTTATATTTAGTAAATACGTGTCGTATAGGCCTATAGATATTTTTGATTTCATATACGAAATAATGACATACCCGCTGTATAGACCTTCGTAAAATGAACGTCGGGGGTTATCGATATTATTATAAACATCGGTCTTACTCTAATTCAACAGTTTAACCGAAAATCATACGAAATGTAATCATTGTTATTAAGTATACCTGCAGCCTACCATTTTCGGGTCGATCGTTCCTATATATACAGCATTCATTTCTCATAACCATATGTAATGTATACAGGTATATATATATGGCAAGTCGGAAGATAAGCTTACCCCGGCGTTTTGACTTTCCCACGAAACATAATATTATAAACGTTACCGTTCTTGGGATCAACATACCGACGATGCTACGTGTAGACATTCGGAAGCCAATTATAGACCTTGACCTATTATTATATACCTATATACAACATAATAATATAACATACAGACATGCCAATTCGTATCTTGTTATAATCGTGTGAAGTTTCCGATATTTCAAAAACAATATAATTCCAAATAACAGACCATATAGCATTATTATTATTATTATTATTATTTCTGGTTTATATAGTAAATATACACTCGTATGTAAGTCGTATAGGTTTATACAATACAGTATACTTTATTTAATTATTATGTAAGACGTAAAAAGTATATAGACACTGAAATTACATTAGATCGTCGATTGTTAAAAAAAAAAAAAAAAAAAAAAATAGGAATTTGTACGATTTGACTGGATTTAAAATTATAATATCATTGTCTCATAAAATATTGATAGATATTAATTTTTGTGGATTTATAATTCCCTATTTCCTCGTTCTGTCAATATGCATTATGCTTATACTTCGGATACTTATAAATTATAATTAATATAATAAGGTAAAAATATACAATATTCGCAACATAAGTTATATAATATTATATTTTAAAATGCGGTAAATATGTCAGATATTATTTTAACAACAGATAAATATAATATATATTATTGTTATTATTATTATTATTATTTTTGTGTGTTTGCGCGGTCTACGTTGTAATTATAACCGTTTTCCCCGTATGTTCTACCGTTTTTCAGACGTTGTTTTCGTCTAACCGCCAATTATTATTGGACGCTATAATATAGAATAAAGGTGCTTTATGTACGAGGTCCGTTGTTATAATTACACACTTATATACCTACATAATATTATTGTATTTTATGTTATATACGTATTACATATACAAAATAATGATTGGGAAAGAATAGGTTTTATTACGAACCAGACGACGAGAAAACATATTTTTATTTTATACAAGTAGGTATATATCATATATGTGTTTTTTTTTTTTGTTTTTTTTTTTGGGCAATAAAAACGACCCGATGTGTGCATTGAAGTGTGTTGTACACAAATTGTTTTGATGTTTTGTATAAATACTGCAGTGCGTTTGTCGATTTTTATTAACAGGATGATCAGAATGATAAAAATTGCTTACGCCCTCAATGATAGTTATGTACCTAGGTATATTATAGGTATCATTGCCTCGTGCGATTTTGTTTTGGTACATATAAATACAAAATATACAATATATTAATAAACGATAGAAAAATAATAATTATTATTATTCGGTTTACAACGGTAACCGCGGTATATATTGTATTATATGCGAACAACAAGGTTTTTATTGTGAAAATTCGATTTTCTCCTTATTTTTTATGTTTTGTGGCTTATGTTCGTAATATTTAGCCGTATTTAATAATTTGACACTTCACAATTTTTTTACGAAAAAGAGATATCATCTTTTGGTATTTTCTTATTTTTAAGTTGTCAACTTTTGTTAGTAATGTAATAATATGATATAGATTTACGTTTTGCTTTCACAGTCTCGCGTTATTTATGGTTCAAGATTAATTTTAAATTGCTCTGTGAACATGTGTTTCACATTAACAACTACGATTGGAAAATATTTACGTAAACGTAATATAATTTGTTTATGTAAATGTGCCACCAGTAAGTTTGATAAGGAGTTTAAATTTAAAAAAAAAAATAATAAATTGGTAAAAATACAATATGTTTAAAATGAATTGATGACAAATCAAATTTGATTTAATATTTAATATTTTCACCGATTTGTATCTATTTTATTATATCGTCAATATTTCAATGTTCGTTATTTGTACATTTTTTAAGCAATTTCTATAACTTTGTTAAGTTCATATTTGTTTTAGTAAAATATTTTCATTTAAGTTTATAATGTCAGTCCTATATAAATATATTGTGTCTCATATAAATATGCAATAAGAATAATATGTAATACATAATTAATTAATATTAAATATTAATACGTAATATAATATTAATTATGGATTTATCTAATAAATAAGATATATTTTTATTATTTATATATATTTAATTTTATTATTTGTGATTGGTACGCAAAATATTTTATTGTAATATTCCACAATATTATGAATATTAATTTATTTACTCCTGGTTTCATATGATTCTGATATAATTATATTACTCATTTTATAGTTCATACGTTCGACAACTCAATAACATATTTTTCTTATTCAATGTTTTATAATATAAAGTACCTATAAGCTATGATATATTAATATATTATAATTTATAAATATTAAATAATATATAATATTAAATTTTTTAAAATTTTATAAAAAAAAGTTCTTGTGGATATTATATATAAATAAATAAAAACCGAAGTCCACAAAAAATAGTAACTAGTCTAGTAAAAAGTAGTACTAGACACAGTCTGTGTTTAGTACTGAAGATGATAACATCGTTGTCGAAATACGTATTTACTAAAATAATAAAGTAAATTTTTTGTGGACTTGGGTTTTTATTTATTTAAATATATAATATTTACAAGATATAATAATTGTGTTAAACTTTTTATAAATAGTAAAAACTCTACTTTCCATAATATTTGAGAAGATCGGTTTTCCTTTTACTATATCGGTACTTACAAATAACTACTATATAATGAAATAAATTATGATATATTACATTAGTACCTAATATGTTCATATGTTTTATGTATGTACTGCAGCGTTTTTTAAAATTTCTATAGGAAAAAAGATACCCTTAAAGACGTATTATATTATTACCTCAAAAACGTGTGATAGCATATTATAATACACAGACACGTGAAATATGAAAATCTCCACGAAATTTGTATTCTTAAGTACTTATATACGAATATAATTCCATACGTGTCCGACGAACTTACCATACACTACCATATAGGTATAATATTATTCATATCCGTCATCCAACCGCTATGTTACGATTATATACCGCGTACAGTTGACGTCACGAATCGTCCGCCATTTTCAATGCCTATTGTGTATTGAAACACTACTATTTATAGGATACGTGCGGTAATATTATAATAATGTACAATATAACTTTGGTTTTTTTTTTTAATATATTAACATTTTTTTTTTCTTCCACAACGGTCGTCGTAATTGTCGCTGCCACGGTATACGCGGGACACAATGGCGGCGTCAAAGTCGTCGAGCGTATCCAAACACGGTACAAACTCTTGTCATTGTTTTCTTGATGTGTATACCGCAGAAGAGGGACCCAGACAGAATGGCAACCAAATATTGAACTGTTCGTTTGGAATACGAGTATAATATTATATATTATATTACACTATTTGTCGGCTTTTTTATTGTTTTTCAAATATATTTCTAGTGCACGTAAAACTATATTTATTTATTTATTTTTTTTTTTTTTTTGTACGTATATATTATATAGAAATATTATAATAATATGTGATATGCCTATTTCCTCCGTTAGATCATATGACTATTTGCCTCGTTGAAAATCATCTAAACACCGTATTCTCAAAAAATATCACGAACACGCGCGGTATAAAATATGACATAAGATTTTTGAACTTAGATTAATTATAGTCCAGACAGAGTTACAAATAATAAAACAATATTTCAATTGTTACGATTCTGTAAAAACATTTAAAGCCGTCAAAAACCCAATTCTACGTCTTCTAAGAAGCAAGAAATTTAATTTCGAATTTTACATTTTTAGATTTTGAGCGAAATGAACTAGGGTGTTCACATAGGTATAGTATCTTAGCTCAAAATCGTTTTTACGAATGTAATGATTTATTATTGCATTCAAATTACAATCAAAACTCAACACTATCCTCTTTACACCAGTACCCCAGTATACGAGTATACGAGTCAGACTACTTTCTTCGTCGGTAGCTTAAACCCCGCAGAGACGTTCAAAAATTCATAATTATTGATATGCGCGTATATACATGTCTCGAACAATATAAATAATAAAGTTTTGTCTATAAATTGGTCTCAATTTTGGTGATGAGGGAAATATTTTATAATTTTTAATCCATCAATGCTTCGATTCCCTTATATGATGGTGTAAATCCCTGATTGATAAGCAAGAGTTTCCCCTAACAAAATAATATGTCGTTTATACAAAACTAGAAAAGATAGCGTATTATCCTCTTCCAATATTACAAAAACTTTAAAATAACCAAAAAACGACTCTAAGAGTATTACTATAATTGCCTATTCTATTTAATGGTCAATTTTAGACTTGAAAAAAAAACAGAAAAATAAAATTTCATAATTTTCCGCGCTGGTGTAGAAAATTTTTTGCCGAATGCCATAATACGTTTACACCGCACTGCCCTTGTATGATAATACGTATAATATCACGTTGTATAGATAATCGTTCGGTTCCCATCGTGCGTAACGTAGGTATATGTATATAAAATATTATTAAATAATAATAATGTATAATTATAATATAAATGGCAAAAATCGGAAGAGTAAAAACGAGTAGGCGCGGCCGCGATTTTAATAATAACGTACGCACTCGACGGCCGCGGTTTCCCGCCTTTCGTCCTTCGCTACCTCCCCTTTTTCCACGACTCCTCCTCGTCCACCCCCGCGCGGTCGATGTGATATTCTTATAATAAAATATATATATATAGAAATCCTTTTCGTATTGTTTTTTTTTTCAACCGCGTTTTTATTCCCTCTCGAATTTAACGAAAAAAAACGAAAAAAAAAAAACGAAATAATGTAATCGTTATGCATTCATACAAATACGCTAACGCACCTTATAATTACGCGGTTACCCGTCCGATTTTCCGTCTATACACACGCTGGTACAAACATAATATAAAAATATACCACACGCTCGCTATCCCCGTATATATGACGTATTATATCCCATAGAGTTCTCACGCCCAGGCGCCTATATATAAACCGCTCATAGTGAAATAATAATTCTATCGTAAATATCGTAAAAATACACACACACACACACACGTATAATAATAATAATACACGTATGTGTGTGTGTGTGTGTGTGTGTAATATATTCGTTTGTGTGTGTGTGTGTGTGTGTGTGAGCGTGCGTTTCGAACACACGAAGTTCTCACACGATTTGCCGCCTACGCCGCCGCCCGATTCGTTCCGCGGCATATTATAACGTTATTATAAATTATCATTTATTATAAATTATAATATGTGCGGTTTTCTCTCGATTTTATACACATATAGATAGGAGAGGACATAGGAGGTATACATTCGTTATCCGTCATCGTTATAATTATTTCGTATAGTTATTTTCGACGTCAGTGTCTATACGGAGATAATTCGAGGGATAGTCGAATTTTCGTAAATTTCAATTCGAATAAAATATACGACTATATTTCGCTGATACGTTGGTAAAATATTTAAAAAAATTACAATAATTTGCAAATTATATACTTATGCATAACAGTATATACCTATACGACGATCGCCTTGTCCCGTCCTCCTCGTCCTCAAATTCCTCACTGTTCCAACATTAACAGAAAAATTTGAATTTAACAGTATTTCAATAATTGCCCATTGTATTAATAAAAAACAAGTATATAAACATCTGAAAATATATACTTAATTTCAATGTGGTAATATAAATTTAATTAAAAATAATATTTATATAAATACGTTAAATTTATTGACGAAAATTTCAACATATTTGTTAAAGAATCGATTAAAATTATTTTTTCTATCTTTTACATACGAATACAATAATATTACATATTATAGTTTACAATATTATGATCACATTAGACTAACCTGTGGCGGCATCTCGGATTCTTCGTCTTCTCGGTTAAGTATCGTAACGATTATATGACGGCCATAATAAACGTGTGATGCCCAAATTCACGAGCGAGAATCTAAGTAGGTATACGTTTCACGTTTCCGAGCACGCATTGATTAATTCCAGACGGTCGTATTTAGTGTAAGTACAGCCGTAGACCCTAAACAAATTACCGTCCCTAACCCCTTAAAAGACCA
Organism: Tetraneura akinire; assembly: GCA_021307375.1. Taxonomy (NCBI): domain Eukaryota; kingdom Metazoa; phylum Arthropoda; class Insecta; order Hemiptera; family Aphididae; genus Tetraneura; species Tetraneura akinire. The sequence continues at coordinate 3,806,302 of JAIUCT010000022.1, read as the reverse complement.
AACTTATATTAGTTTACTTACCATTCATTTTAATAATTATTTAAAATAAAAACTTAAAGATTTTTATAAGAAGAAAAAATTATTCTTAATATGCATTCATACGAGTATATCGTTAAAATTAGTAAATAATTAATTACAATTTTTTAAATTTTTTAATGTAAATTAACTTGTAATTTTACGTTTTTAATTTTATACATTATTTATCGTTCTAAGGCCGGGCCTCCTCGAAGCCATTTGTGTAAATATGACGCTGATTAATTCCATGTTATAGAGATGACCGATTACAATAGTACCATCACATCGACGTATCCATCATCTTAGATTGCATTATTCAAAGTGATGGGGTTTCAACAATTTTCAAGATTAGGGGCCAAAATGTTAGTAAAATGTAATATGTAATAATTATAAAAAATTATAATATATATTTGTATACAATATATACTTATATAATTATGTTTTTAATAGATTTTTGGGGTGTTCACGTTACCCCTGATTCCCCCTAAAACCGCCACTGATAATTTACATTGAATGGTATATTATATAGTAGTATAGACATCATTACATATTAGACTTACATAATAAAATAATTCAAATTTAAATTATAACAATTGAAAACAAGAAACGTTTAATTTCATTTATAATATAATACTTAATATTATTAGTTGTTTATGTAAATTTTAAATTTTAAATTCAAATTTATTTGTTTTCGCGCCATGTATTATACTGTGTTCGTGGTGGCGTTACGGTGTACATCGGCCGCAATCACGCTATCTGTTGTTCCAAAATTTTATCATATTTATAAAATTTCCAATAATGAATACTCAATAAAATTGTATGCACCTACTCGCCTAGGTAAGTCTATGATTTTAAATTTTGCGCGAAGCGAAAAATATATTGGTTTTACAATGATGTGTCTTTTTTTTTATGTACGAAAACATTTTTTTTGACTCGAAATAAATGCTCCGATTTTCTCGAATAATATAATATGTTTCCGGTTGAAAAGTAGATGTAGTTGGTACTTTATTTGGGTAATTTTTGGAATTTTACAAAATTGACCTTACACGATAGGAAAACGAGCAAAAAATGATGAAAAACGGTATTTTTCACAAAAACTGAAATTTTGACGTATTCGATTACAATATTTTACGATAATTCAGGAAATTTTTAAATTATAGACTTAAAACATATTTTTGGGGTGTTCACATAAGTACTACGATATATATAAATGTGTGTGATAAAATTTTGAACCGTTATGTTAATTTTTCTAAAATATAGAACTTTGAATATCTCCTAATGTTCTCGTTTTTATCTACATAATATTTGATAAAATTAGTATAAGTAATTATATATTACTTAACATAAAACTATAATATTAGAAAAATCCCAAGTCTCATTTTTTTTTTTTTTTTTTTTTTGCTTTTTAAATTTGATATTTTTAGTGTAATCGAAAATCTATGAATTAAATAAAATAAAGTATTCTTCTTATTATTTCTCAATATTTTACAATAATGTTAAATTAAATTGACAAAACTTTTTGAAAAAAATTTGAAAATTTTATTGAAGCTCAAATACATATTACTTAATTTAGTTACAAATTGTAAATATTAAATTTACAATTTTTTTTTTTTTTTTATCTGTTTCAAAGATAAAAAGAAGTGATAATATTGGTGTGGAAGGGATACAAGTCAAAAGAAGATAGTGTTGAATTTTGATTAACATTTGAATGCAATAATGATAAATCATTACATTCGAAAAACGACTCTAAGCGAAGCATTGTCAGATTTAAGTATTTAGGTGACTCATTTAGTAGTCACAATTCACGATAGTTAGACACATAGTGCACAGATAGTACACAGATAGTACAATACATAGGTTAGGTTAGGTACTCAATGGAGAATGATGGAACCGGCAACGGTACCGAAACGTCAGAACCAAAACAAAAACAATGGATATTTCTGCAAATAGCAATAATATTTTAAAATCATTTTATTTTTTTTTAAAAAAATAATTGTCCATTAATTAAACACCCATATTATGATATTATAATGTACGTAATGTAATAAAATAAATGTTACATATTATATTATGACATTTTTATTGACACGGGGGATTTAATCCTCATGGATTACCCTTAAGTAATCCCTCGTTATTTTCTTATTATAATTATTTTTATAAAAAAAATAAATTATCACATATTACAAAAAAATTAATTTTATATGTGTATAGCTGTACATCCGGTATAAATACAGCCGTATATAATATGTGATCCAGTCAAAATGATAATACAGATAACGTCAAAAATAAGGGTTGGTTTTATTTAAAAAAAAAAAATTGCATTTTTACATTTCTTAATTTGATAATATTTAATAACATATAAAAGTACAAAAATATATTTTAATAACCAAATTTTATAACATTATAAAATGGACAAACAAGCGAGATAAAAGTATATATTTTACATTTAGTGGTTGTGGGTTATATTATAATATGGTTGCCAAGGAACGATGATGCACAATATTTTAATGACTCTTAATTATTTTATAAATGTTATCATGAACTATTTTGTAATAATGAAGTTATAGTGCGCGGAGTGTTCTTATTATATTCTAAATTTTAATAACAATTTTTTTTAATGTCTGCATCATCGCTGACGTGGTATTCGAGCTTTAACAATATGTTCCGTTGTGCCTACGCCATTGAACGACCAGATGCAATTATTTGACGTAGTGCTACTTTGCTGCTTTTTCAACGTGCAGGACTTTCGTTTTTTGGTTGATTTTTTTTTCACGATGAAGGACTTTTGTTTTTTTGTGGATTTTTTTTTAACGACGAAGGACTTTTGTTTTTTCGTTGATTTTTTTCTTGTGGTGCAAACCTTTCGTTTTTTTGTCGATTTATTTTTTGTCGTACGCAACTTTGGGTACTTTTTTATAGTAGACGTATTGCTACAACAGAGTTTCATATTCTGATAGCACTGTGTCGTAGTCATCGTGTCGGTAGACCTGCGTAACCGATTAGCCAAAGTCCGCGTTGAACTCGCCAACTTTAGTTCCGTACTCGAACTAAATATTAAAAAATTTTACATGAATATAAGTATATACGTACCCGCTCCTAAAATAACTTTCTAAACACTCATGAGATAAATTAATGAATTATGAAAGTTATAGTTTATAATGGTTAAAATTAGGTATCATCGGTATGTAATGGCCGAAAACATGGACCATATAATATATATACATGAATTAAAAATATTTTTAATTTATCGAAAATGGATTTATAGGTAATTTAATATTGGAAAGTTTACCTTCCGAGTAAATCGACAGCTATCTTTTTGTTGCCGTTCAGATGAAGAATTGATTCAGCCAAACAAGCAGATGTGTCTTCATTACCAAAATAACAAAATGGAGCGCAGCAACACGGCTCGAAAGAAATGGATAACATCAAAAATAATAATAAAGAACGAAATTTTAACATCGTTTAATAGTATATAATGAAATAAATAAGAGAAAATTTTTTTTAACCGGTTATATCGTATCTAATATACACGTGTATTAATAATAATATATCTAGTTAATTTGTTTTCCACGAGAAAAATAATCGGTAGATTCACTGTTTATATATTGTTATATTAATTTATATAATATTTATTCATATTGCTTGGCTATTATTTTAATTATTAAGTATTTACTATATATTAGCCAGAAATATTCAAATTCCAAAAGTTTATTATATTATTTATTTATTTACATTATTATATAAGTTAATAGTTATATATAGCCATATATTTACATGTATACAGTCACACTCGTTTTATAATTAAAATATATATCCATTCTGAAGAATATATTTTGTAAATTATGAACTTTTACATGCAACGATTAATGAAGAAAGTATACGAGACTATATCAGAATCAAATATTTCTTTATAACTACTTAATCTTATACATATTATATATATATATATATATATATTTATTGAAAATCGCGTAATTTATATCCAGTTTAAATTATCAAAATTATCAATAAGATATTCTTGTAAATACCTAATTTATATCTAAGTATCAACATATTTTATAAAAATAATAGCTGATATTGCTGTGGATGGGATACAAGTGTAAGGGGGATAAGAAGAGGGTGTAAAAAGTACAATTTTGATTAAAATTTGTATGTTATGATTATTATTTATTATCATTGCAGAAAGCATTCGAGAAAACTATTTTGATCAAAGTTCATCAGATAATTTATATGATTGATTAAAATGTTTATATCCATGCAGTTTCTATAAATGAAGTCACAATATATATGTCCACACAAACCCTAAAAGTGTAACCTAAATATTCAAAACTGATAGTACTTTTCTCAGAATCATTTTTTTGAATATAAAAACGAAATGTAAAAAATTAAAATCGAACGCATTCAAATTTTAGTCAAAATTCAACGATATCCTCTTCCACAGCAGTATCAGCTCTTCTTTTTATAAAAAAAAAAAAATCGTAAATGTATATTCTCAATAATTTAGAACCGAGTTTAGTAATATATGTATTTAATCTTCAATAAACTTTTCAAATTTTATCAAATTTTTTGTTTATTTTATTTAATATTATATTGTAAAATATTAAGGAGAAGTAAGTAGAATCCACATAAATAAGTTAAATCTTAATAAATAAGTGTCCATAACTGACTTGACTGACAGACGATGAATTTTTCAGTCTCCTGCGTGGTTGGAAATTCTATAGTTTACTCAATATAGTGACTTTGATTTCTTAATCGAGTTCGGTGTATTGTTTTAAAATATATCTACACTATATAAAAAAAAGGTCAAACGTCACTATACGATAGATCGTATCCGGGTAAAGGAAAGATAAAAATAAAAGGACGAAAATACAAACCAAATATAGCACGAAACGTTGTCGTCGTTTCGGTCAGAACCACTTTACTATAAATAATCGATGAAATATATACAGTAAAATAAACGAGTAAAACACAAAACTCGTAAAGATAATATTTTAATATAATATATGGGCGTTTTGCCCCGTGTGATTATTACCGATCATTACCATCGAGCGGCGGCAGTCCCGGGTGTGGTGTGTTTATACCATGGGAGAGTCCTGGGGCCACTACAGGCTAACGATGATACCCCGGCCGCCGCCACCGCTAATATTGTGTTTCTCGTGTTGTTGCTGCTGATTATAATAATATGAACGCCGCCGAATGCTGTATACGGTGCGTAAATATAATATATAGTAATATACATAATATAGTTTAAATTCAGTACATATACCGCGGTCACGGTAACGGACAGCCGAGATTGTTTTATATTTATAATAATGCACAATTTGACGTGTATTGTACAGGGTGATTGAAAATCCGTGTTGTACAAAAACGTAAAACAATATACGTAATATTATATTATACTACCATATTGGTAACGTAAATTTCTGTTTTCTAATCACCCAATATAAATATTTTATAAATAAATATGTGTGTGTGTGTGTGTGTATGCGACGGCGGCAACAAGTGGCCTGCCGTGGATTTCTCAGCAGTCGCGGGCATATCATCCCCCCACGTACACGCGCGCATACCACGACTTCGGTTAGGGTCCTCGGGCGCTCCGTTCCCAAAGACGAACACTATGGGAACGAAACTTAATTTTTCTCCTCTTCGACCAACGTCAATGCTCATCGACTCATCTCGTCTCGTTTTTTTTTTCTTTTCAGCGAAGCATTATAATATAATGCATAATATAATGTTTTACGACTTCTATAAACATTTCACTACCACTTAATATATATACAGGTATTAATACTGTATACATAAAAAAAAAATATATATATAATATATACCTATAGGTATGTACGTATCGTATAATTATATATAAAAAAAAAAAAATAATAATAAAATAAAAAACAATAATAATATTATTACACAGAATATCGTTAGGATTTCTTCTGAGATTTCACCGTACGATACACGATATATTATATTATACTGAAATAAGTATATAAGTGCACGCGTGATATTGTTCTTTATGTGTGTCCACGACACTATGAGCAAACATTTGGACCGAGATTTATGGCTCGGAAGGCGTTTATTTTCACCATAATCCTAACCGAGATCGTTTCGCCAGATACGTGAACGCGACGCGTGTTACAACACGTTGTAAACGAATATATTATATTTAAAATATAATATTTCATAGAAATATTCATTTATTCCGACGTGTTATATTAATATCAAACAGTGTCCTTGGATGGTTTGTCATCTACAGTAATTGTCGCTTTGTCATTTTCTATAGGCTCGAGGGGACACGTTTACACGACGAAAATATACACATTTTATTGAGAAACACATAATTTAACTCCCGGGCAAAATATCACTCAATCGTAGCTGTTGTCAGACACAATTATTTAACACGATCGGAATATTTTTTTAAATTTTTTATGACATAAAATAAGCTTATAAATTTATAATAATACACATTTGAAGACAATAAATTTGTTGTACCTATTACATTTAATATTATGATATTAAATTATTATAACATATTTTATTTGTGTAATATATACACGATAATAAAAATATGTCGTATGTTTGTAATAATTATGATAAAATACAAAATTAATAATAGTTCGTTCGCCTATCGTATCGTCGCATAGGCAACTAATATTGCTTACTCGACAACATTTTAGACTTTGTGTATCCCTTTAAAGGTTTTTGCAGTCTTCAATCTAAAATATACGAAAATAATTTGTTATATTATATTCCATTTCCATTAGAATAAATGAATAATTTATATTATTATTATATCGTCGTATAACGTATAATGTGTGAACTTATGTTTAATAATGCGTGTTATTAATTTAGTGTAATAGTTACTTAAATGTCTTTATTATATTCTTAATTTAATTTAGTTATAATCTATTAATTTCACACTTTATTATACTTAAAATATTCAAAATTGCTAATGAATTTTAAGCAATTTTAAAAACTTTTTAATTATAATTATTACAATTTAAATAATATATTGATAGTTACTTAATTTATAAATGTAATTTATTGTTGTAATTTTATTATTTATGATTTAAAAATTGATCAATTTAATATGAAAAATTAAATATACATTATTTAAATTTAATTTTCACAATATATTTTTAGATAAAACTACAGTATTTATGAAATAAAAACATTCAATTTTCTTTAATTTACGTGAGATTTTAATTTATTCTCGTTTCAATAACAAACATTCAAACATAGGTACAAGCGTATTTAAACTTTAAAGACATGATGAATATTGATGAACAAATAGAACAATTATTTAAACTTTTTTAAAGTAAGTTGATTAAGTGTGAAACACTAAAACACATATTATACTATGTTATTTAACATATTAAATTAACATACGTTAAGTTGTTATGTTTTATGATATTAGTTTTCATGACCGTGGAAATAAGGTTCATTATTTAGCTGCAAATTAAATGCTTAGAAATACTAAAACTAATATCATGTAAAATTTAAATATTTAATAATTTGTTATAATTATTGTTCTTAAAAATGTAAAAGACAAATTATGTAACTCGTAATTATTTATTTTAATAATGTTCAATTATTCAGTTAATAATATGATTTGTTTTTTCATTAAATAACTTATATTTATTGATTTTAACAAAATATAATTTAATTGTTTTATACGGAAAATACTTTTTTAATTGTCTTAAATATCTTGTGTTAGTTAAATCTTTTAATTTTAATAATAAACATTTTAATCATTAACTTATATTAGGGTGACCATATTTGAAAAATTAAAATACAGGATAAATATATTATTCATATAATATTTTTAAATTAATAAGTATTTAATATATTTTTATTTCTATTTTTTTATTATTTAATCGTGAAAAAAAATTAAAATCATTAAATATTTTTAAACACATAAAAACATTATTTTGAAAAACATACTGTTGGTATAAATATAATTATAAATATACGTAAGTATAATAATTATACATACGACTTATATCGCCAACAACAATGTGATACAACAAAAATAATATAATAAATAATAATGGTAAAAACAAAATACCAAAATGCAATTTTAAAATTATTGATTCTTATACGAGTATTATTCTATTCAATAATGTAATTTTAAAAGTTTCAAAAATCATAAATTAATTGTAAGGCAAAAACGGGGTGAATATGGGATAGATTTGAAATCACAGGACACACAAAGCCGAAATAAAGGACAATCCTGTATAAAACAGGACGTATGGTCACCCTAACTTAATATATTTATATTTTTTAATAATAAGGTACGCATGAAGTTAAATAAAATAATATACAACAATTATATTTTTTACTTTTTTGTTTATTAATTGCTCGATATATATTTATTATTATTATACTTATTATTTATTTATACTCGTAATAAATAATCTTATATTACTATTATAAATAATTATGACGTATACCGTATTCCGTATACGTCATGTCTATCGTTAACCTCTTCTCCTCTTCATGTTATATTATATAATTATTGATATTTAATTTCATGTAAGTCGTAAAATACAATACATTTCTGATATTAATATTTTTATTCGTCAATACAAACACCTATATAGATTTTATTATTTTTGATAAATATAATCATTATATTTTTTAAAAGTATTACTTTTCAAATTTTCTAATGGTTTACTCCAATTTCAATAATATATTATATATATAAAATAAAACACGTGGAATTTGATCGAAAATAAAAATTAAATATTCTTTATGAAGGCCAAATAATACAATATATAATACGTATAATAATTACTTCGTGTTCACTCTGTGCGTGCAGCGTTCGCATTATCATTTTATTATTTTCGTACCGAAATCTCGCGCCAATCATCACAGTACAATATTCGAGTAATTATTATCATTATTATTTTTGCTACACTTTCCGACATGCGTCGTCCATAACGGCATAATAATGTACGTTACACGGTTAGGTCGTTCATCCTATACTCGTAACAATAAGCAATAGTTACGCAATTCGTCATTGGCTATTTATTCACTCTTGCGACTATATAATAATAATAATAATAATATACAATTATGTACTTATAATATTTTGTGCCCTTATTATACAACCGCGACGTATATAATAATAATAATAATACGCTATTGTACGTTGAACTATTTCAAACGTAACGTCATTACAAAATTTATAATATAAAGCTCGGGTAAAAAAATGTTCAATAAATATTATATAATAAATGAATTATTATATAATTGTATAATAACGCAATTTAAAATTGGTTTTTTCTTTTATCTTTTTCAGCTATAGTTTTTAATGTTATTTTTTTACTGCAAAAACGACATTACTTCTTATAATTTTCAGTATACGTATATAATTCGAAAGGATCGACGTCTCGTCGTTTTGGTAGTGACCCCAGCGACCCCTTTAAGAAAAAAAAAAACTCCTCCCCGAAAGTCTATTCTCTGCGAACTTCCGAACGGATAATTTTGAAATTTCGATACGTCATATTATTATAATATAGTATAACGATTTAAAAATATATTTATTATACTTAATCGTTTGGCTGTCGGACGATTTGCTGCACACACCCGATGGATTCGATATTATGATCACGCGTACACTCGGTGTAATAAACGGCACAACGCGATTATAACTATAAAATGTGTATATAATATTATATATAATATTAGAATAACGTGAGTGGTATACCACTTAGAAAGCCGTTTGATATTATACATATTATATACACGCTGACCGCGGCGGTGATTTACCGTGAGAATTTTACGACCCAGCTGAGATATTATATTCTCGGCTTGCAGTGCTCCTGGCGTTTCATAAATAACATTATTGATCCAACCACCAGAATATTATTATGATTATTATATTATTATGATTATTATTATTATTATGATTATTATTATTATTATGATTATTATTATTATATTATATTATATAGTGAGTCCCACACACAGACCGGCACGTGATTTGTCCGAATTCGATCTCGTTTTTCCTTCTCTGCGCGTGTTTGTGTATGTTTGTGTCTCACACTCGTCCTTTCTCTCTCTCTCTCTCTCTCTCTCTTTCTGCTCTCTCTTATCCTGTCATATTATTTTCAACGATGTCGATCCGATGACCCTTAACCCTTTCCCGGCAATGTAATTACGCGTGCGCTCCGTACCTACCCACTGTACAAAGTATGTTACAAAACATTGCTGGTATGTTGATTTGGTGTTTCATAAATAATATTTCCAATTGATATAAATGCAATATTTTAAAAATGTTTTATATAAATAATGTGTTAAATGTTATCATGTAACATTATATTTATGTTAAAGATTTACTGTAGATGGAATATTGCATATTATCATTGATGCGATATTCCATGATTGTTTCATAAGAAATAATATAATTATTGTGATTTAATGTTACAGAATAACATTGATTGAATGTTTAAATTTATAGAAATTACTATATTGATGCAATATTGTATATTTACACTAAGACGACATAATGTTATTTTCTTTATTATAATTTCACTCATTATTACCTACTAACATTGAAAATTTAACTATCCAATAGTCATTGTATCACATAACTATAAATATAACAATTATTCAGGTTTATTAAAAATAAAAATGTATAATGTATATTAATTAAAACTTCTAGGAAAATATTATTCTAATAATATAGTATCATTTGCTGTATTTGGCATATGTTAACCATAAGAAACTATTAATATTAATGCAGTTTGACGGTTTTTATCTTGAAACTATTGTTACCTATTTGTTATGTACAATAATAATGGAATGACGCTATAATATACCTGCATCTTATTGTGACCATAAAAAAAATAAGAATGTATGGGAAATTTATTATTTATATACTTATTATGAAGTATTTTGGGCCTTTAAAATCGGTCACTTCCGTAAGTGTATTTGTAGATTTAGCGCGATCACCATTTGTACAGACGTACCTTGAATATTTTGAACATATTGAACATTTTGAACATATTGCATATATATCTAGGATATCCCCCCTCAAACCCCCACCGTGAGAACTCCTACAATATTTATTTATGTCCAATATTATTCAGAAATATATACTGTATCAACGGTCAGTGGTGTATACCGTATTTAGGATTTTGTCAAGGATTAAGATATAAGATGTTAGATGATGATATAATAACAATATAAGATGTATTAGAAAATATTAAAATACCCCTAAAGGGGATATAGTTGAATAAAAATAATTATTTATATCAAAAAATATAACTTGAAAAAATGGTCAAGGGGGATTTAACCCACGGAAATAAGCCATTGTCAATAGTCAATGAATAAGAAATAATAGCTTCTAGTATCATTAACTATTATTTAAATATGTCGATTTAAACAATTGTTACTATCTGATAGGTAGGTAGGTAGGCTAAGGCGTAGGTTCCAAAACTAGGTAATTACCACCGATCATGGTTCAAACCGGCGCATCACAACATACTTGAATTTTTCCATTTTTTTTCTAAATTATATGTTTTAATTATATGTTTCTGTAATGTAAATATTGCAACATTGATAAAATATTACAAAACAATGTGTTATTACTGTTTCCTATTATGTTACCAAACACAGGGCATTAGCAGTTGCAGCGATATTATTTTTACCCAAATGCCACTCGCATTGTAACATTACATGTTACAAAGTAATATCGTTTAAACATTTATGTAACAGCATTTTGTACAGTGGGTAATCGCTGCAGGGGCTTATACATTCCGGAAACGTCGAGCAACATTTTTCGACCAGTTATTTTTACTATTTTTCAAATACGCTCGCGTAAATATGATTGTAGATTTGTAGCTGATAATACGTATTATTCGCCATCAACCGTGGTACACCACGTAAAAAATGAAACTGTTATACGTATTCTTAACGTTAATCGCACCGTTATAAACGTCAATACGTTATAAAAATAATAATACTATACTTTATATCGATTAAAATTTAAAATCGTACGACTAAAATATAATGTTATTAACTATATGAATATAAGTGCGCAGTGGCGTATTTAGGTATTAAGGGGCCGGGGTGCAGCAGATTTTGGGGCCCCTAATTCAAAATTTTAGATCTCTTAAATCTTAATTAAAATCTAATCTTAAAATAAAATAATAATGTAATAAAACTAAAACATCAACAAATTTATAATTTTTAATTAGTATTAATTTTATTAAAATATTTTTGTTGCAATTTAATTTTGAAGTTCAAGTCAAACATAATTTTAGTTATTTATTAATTATTATTACCAATATTATATTAATTTGGTATAATTATTATTACTTATATTGGTATACTTTTTAAATATGAATTTCGGTTTCTTATTTGGGGGCCCTTTGCATATGACATAATTGAGGGGCCCCGGTGCAATGCACCCCCTGCACCCCCACTAAATACGCCACTGTAAGTGCGTAATAAAAACGTATCCTACCTATATTATAGATATAATATCGAATTAAAAATTATAACAAAAATGATATAAAAAAATTACGTTGTTTAATGTTATTAAAAAAAAAACTTCTGTACGAATTAAATTGTAGGTTTGCACAGAGAAATATATAAAATAGGTATAATATCTTATTATAACCCCTCAAAAAAAAAAAAAAAAAAAAAAAGGAACATTGTTATTATTTTATATTTTTAAGTATAGTCCTTGAAAACATTGTCGAATTTCGGGTTGCGAACGAACCGTAAAAAATAATTAAGAAAATTACATAGGATCCAAAGAATTATACCCATTGAATCGGCTTGTCATAAATATTATATAAACCACTGCCTACTGTTTTTGCACACGTTTTATCCGTTTCGATTAACTGCAGCAGTCAGCAGAGACGTTTTTTTTATACCTGTATCATTTCGCAATTATGATTTTTACCTGCTCCACAATACACTCGTATCGTATAATAATAAAATTAATTCCATATAATGTTTGTTCTGTAATCGACGATCAAATTATAAAAACAATTCTACACGTAAACTTATAAATTATTGTAATTTATAGCCATAAATTATAAATGGTAATTAGAAAAATAACAATTTTGAAACGTGATTTGGTTATAATATGACGACTAAATAGGTTAATTTTTTTTCTTTATTAGAAATCTATATATAATACGTAATACGAGTAGTACTCATCTATAAAAGCATGTCCAGTATATATCTCCTACCGTTTTTAAAATATCAAAATTATATGACGCTCTGTTTACCGTTCATTGTAATTTTGTTTATTCTGCTAAATATAAACTTTTATGTTTGTACATTATAGTATTATAGGTACGTAATAATTTCGGTTAACCGTAATATTGTTTCTTTGGTAACTATTATTGAATATTTTGAGCAAGAAATATGTATCTATATATAGGCATACTTGAAATTCCTATAGAACTACTCTATCACCTGAAAAAACAAAATGTGCATTTTTTTTTTTTTTTTTTTTACGAAATAATTATGTATTTTAAAAAACTATAAAATGTAAAAAAGGAATCATATGTTTTCTTAATTATTAAACGTAGTTGCCAATTCGTTTGTGAATTTAATTTAATTTCGTATTTCCATTTTCGTGTAGGCACTATGCAAATATTAAAATATTATATAGTATGGAAATATATCTATATACAATAAAGAATCCAAAACGCTTCATAGTAAATATGTAATTATTTATAATATTTATGCATTTAGAGGTATTATACACATTTAAATGAGAACTAAAATTAGAACAAACTGAGCATTTAGTTGATAATTCAAAATTAATATGCTGAGTCATATGCCCCATACTTGAATTTTGAATATATATATATAGGTAAATCTCATAATCGTATCAATAAATTGTAATTAAAATTGCAGATTTTAAAGCATTATTATCACGGATTATAGATATTTAAATTAATAAAATATATTATTCAATAAAATTGAATTGATATCTAGATAACTTATTCGTCTATAATATATCTATATACACATTAAATAGATACAATAAATAATAATATATATAAAAATTTTACATATTATAAGGAACGTTAGTGTTAATTAATAATCAATAAAAGTAAAAATTCAATTTTATAATAATTACACAACAATATTATTATTAATAATACGCATTGCGACTGGATAATTAAATAATTGGTAAAAAAATAAAATGTAACTATTTTACGTCATATTTCATGTATTATTTCCAAATGATTATTAAATCTGACTAATTTTTCTATATTGTGCATACACCGCTTCTGACCGTCAGATTTTCATTATAAATAATCGAGACACACGATTTATATTTTTTCTTAATGTTTACTCCGTCGTTTTAGTGTTTAATTCTATCGCCGACCAAAACAGCGATTAATTTAGTCCACGTATTTCTATTCTGCAAATTCGTCGTAATTCGACGAAATTTCACGACAGTCATATATTTAGTATCTCTCTCTTCGAACGCCAACAGAAGCAAATAACAACATTAAAAGAGCATAATATTACATATTATCCCTTATTTCTTATATACTTATATATATATATAAGGTCACGGGTGGACTTAAACTGTTTCGGCGGCGATTCCTGCGATCGTATATTTATAGCGACTAAAATCTATATATTATACGTATTATTAAATATAATGCTCGAACCGGCAACGGCAGCGGAGGGTTCAAAGGGGTTGCGGACTTAAGCGGCGGCAGTCGCGCCCCCCGAAATGGTCTAATTGGTGGTTATAGGTAACGGTTAGGTTGGCGCCGTCGGCTCAGCCTAGGGATGTAAGTCGCCACTATATGTATATACATTTATATATACGAGTATTATACGCGTGTGTATATTTCTTTATTCTCTCAGTTTTCCTTCCCGACGCGCGAACCAGCTATTATATTATACATCGTCGACTCGGCCGTTTATTAGTACGCCGAAAGTCCCTCTCTATATGTTATACGCGTATAAATATATTATATAATATATAGTACATCTTTGGCGGCATAGCCCGAACATAAACACACGCGTATACCAAGGTATACGATGTGAATATTATATACCGCCGCGATTGCAACGCGTCGTCTCGATCAACGCCCACGTGTAAACGAGGACGCTTTCTCACGGGACACGTAACGTCTAATTTTACAGGGCGCTTTATTAAAACGATAAAAACAATGTAACGCGCGCCGGAACGCCCTCGCGCCATGCAGACTTTGCCGGACCCGGTAAAACTATACCTACATTGCAGCCGTCTGTGACCTCGATCTCGTCTGTACATCGTTGTCCGAATAATTATACGATGAACATGGATGCGTAATGCGAAGTATGTAGCTAAACCACGAATAAGTTGATGTAATGTTTATTGTTCATTTATTGTATTGAAATCACATTTTCATAATATTATAGTTGATGATTTTTAAATACGTCGTCCGAATCGAAAAGTGATAACCGATAGTGATAACATTTTTTTTTTTGAAAAAAAAAACATTTGTTTGCAATTGACTCGATATATTTAGTACCTAATTGAAAGACTTGTTGATACTTAAGATTTGATTTTGAATTCGTTTCTTGGTATAGGTTATATTATAAATGTACCTACTTATAATATTGTAATAAATAGGCAATAATGAATCAAATTTATTATATTACATTATACCTTTTTAGCATTAAATTTATGTATAAAAATCTAATCGCGGCAATCACAGTTTACAAAAATTGACTTTATAAGAGTATATCAATATAAAGATTGATTTCTTTTTATTTGTCTAATAGGTTTTAATTTGTTAATAATTTCTGTATACGATTATGGCGATAAACGCATCTTACAATATATTGGTAAGAATTATTATATTATCTTCTTTTTTATTATTATCATTATTATATTACTAATTTACAAATATCTATACTAATCTACTATTTTGTTATTATTATTGTAAATTATAGTATAGTGTTGTTATTAAAGACTGCGTGGGCGTTAAAAGGTCGGCGCTATTCTCTTTGTAACGAGACGATATAATACACGTTGGATTTTATATGAGGAGGCGTTAATTCTCCAGCATTAAAATTATAACCCATCCGATTAATGTGGAAAATATGAACGTTTTAAGAATACTGATAACAGCGATACGCAATAAAAAAAAAATATAAATCTGCAAAACTAAGGCTTAATTGAATTAACTATTTGCATATGTATATTGACGTATATATAATTACGTGTGCGGAGTGTCATTGATGCAAGCACAATATTAGCAAGTTATAAAATAAAAACATAAAATGATAACAACCTAACGATAAATAGAAAAAAAAATATTTAAAATTTTAATTTCCTTTTAAATTTCGAGCGAAACAAAAAATGTAGGTTGGTACTGGTCATTATAATGTGTGTCTTTTTAATTTTTGGTTTTTGTTTTTTTGTTTTTATTTATGAAGACACTTTTTTTACCAGAAATAATAGTTCCAAAATTTTATCATATTTATTTTAAAATTCCCAATAGTGAATACTCAATAAAATTGCATGCGCCTACTCTCATAGGTAAGTCTATAATTTTAGATTTGATATTTTTTTTTGTGTACGAAAACATTTTTTTGACTAAAAATAATGATCCGATTTATATATGATAATATATCCGATATTTATAGCCGATAATATATGTTTCCGGTTGGAATATAGATATGATTGGTATTTTATGTACGGAATTCTTCGAATTTTTTCAAAATTGACCCTATACGCGATAGAAAAAACGACCAAAAAATGATGAAGTATAATATATATACAATCATATTATAAATAATACTGATATGTTCTTATTTCTTTTTATTATTCTTATTATTCAAAATACAATTACGGCAGTCGGAAGTCTGTCTGATAAATTGGGTAGATTATAATCGTGTGCGTTTAGGGATTATATATTATTATCAGCATCAACGTAGACCCTTCGACCCCGTTTGAACATTATTTATTATGCGATAATATTGTACAAAATTTATACAAGATATTATCAATGTAGACGATTTATTTTTTCTTATTTTAATATAATTGTTTTTACTTTATTATCAGTAAACACTCATATGTTAATATATTATATTAATGTTTTATTTGTTTTTCAGGGTTAAAATCGACGACCCGGATGGAACTGTTTTCGGATTACTTCCTTCCATACGTGTTTATACATACGCATATCATAACTCTTATCATTGTGCGAGTTTAATCATAAATTATTACAGTATAATATTATATTAATATATTATTATGTAGGTACAAGTTATATAGTGTTCTATCAGGATTCGGAGCATAATATTTTATACGGGCCGAGTCTTCTGACAAGTCTTTTTACGTATAAATTTGAAAATGTGAGCTTAAAATTATTAAATTTATAATTAAAATATTATATTTTGTATCGGAGTATTGCTTAGATCGCGTATCGTCTTCTCGTGCTCGCAACAATAAAGTTAAGTAATTATTAACTATAATATAATATTAAGAGTATAGGACACTAAATTGAGGTGCGAGGTACTCTCTCGATATGCGGATTATTGCAGGTATATACAGCACCCTCACCACAGGACAACTATTGTATGATTATTAAGTGACAAGTATTCCCTCCTCCAGTGACATCTAATTGTCACAATTTCGCGATCTCTGGAGAGGGTCCATGCATATGTAATTATGTAACCGCGGTTAGGTTATTTGCCTAACCTCCTATTGTATTTTGTGTTTGGTTTTTTATTAAATAAACGATGGTGGCCGGGAGAAAATAACGTGAAAGCGGTTCCCTGCTCCTGGTCTTCGAACATGGAAAATAATAATATATACCTTATACAGTACCCTAAACTAAACTATATACCCGTAGGTACCATATCACGACAACCGCTTTCGCGTTTATATTATCGCGTTTGTAAATATTAATTTTTAATAGGTATATTGTTACGGTAATATAGTACATAAATACTGGTTGTGCGACGGCGGCGATAAATCGATCGTCGACCATCGTTTTTTTCTCACGCTGACGAATATTTCCGTGACCGAACAACTCGTTCTTCGGCAGTTCTTAAATCGTTACATTACAGGATAATAATATAATATTATAACATAATATATATGTAGCTATATACATTAGGAGATGTTGGCAAATTTTGCGTTTTATTATATTGCAGTGTATTATATTCGCTGGTCGTGAACGCTCCCACCGGGCCGCCAGAAAACAGTTTGCGAAATCCGAACGAATTCACCGGCGATCTGTATCTAATGATTTCGCCGGAAGACAAACGCGCCAGATATAATAATATTTACTTCGTATTTCTCACCGTGTAATGAGTAATGACGATACCTGCGTCTTGTATTTTTTTTTTTTTTTTTTTTTTTTATACCCGTGGTTAGGTTACCCATCACTCCCGTCGTGTTTACACGGTGCACGCGCCTTGACCGGTTTCGTGTGCAATTATTATTTTATTACCATCAGGCATCAGGTACCTACCAACAAATGACGTTCGCGCGGTTAGATGAAATGAAAATATCGTAATAATATCGTTCGCCCAAATGGCAGCTATATATACCTACATTACGCATAGATACGATATAATAATATTATAGGAAAAATATAATAAAAATTAATATATTATATTTATATAAGAAACACTACTTCACGAATGTAGTACGTATTCGGCTGTATCTAAGAAAAAAAAATAACGATTTAAAGATGAAATACGAAAAAAATTTGATAAATAAGATCGCGAATTTAAAAGATTTAAAAATTAAAATGAGTTAATTATTCATCAAAATGACCGTTCATCGATATATTATAATGTACCGAAAAATATTTATCGAATATTTAAATATTTTAGTTTTTAGATATAGGTATACTGTATAGAATTATATCATTTAATAGTTTTCTAAACATAATAATAACATATTCTTTTACTTTTATAATCGGAACAATCTTTATATATTATATTCCTGTAGACGTGTTGTGGGAAAAATAGGTATATTAGGTATACTATTGGTATACTTGCCTGATGGCGATATAATAATTAATAACACACGTAAGAGTAATATAATATAATATAACGTATATTATAGAATAGATAATGTATAGATATAATAACATATTAATACACATCAAATTTTATAAAATAATTGTATAATCCTTTTTAATCATGTGTTTGCACGTTATTATTATTTATATTCATGATAAATATTTTAAAAATAATTTTGTTTTACTAAATAGCAAATAGTGTAATACTACAATGATATTATAATGAATTACTATTTATATTTAAATACTATAAACATACAGTAACAATATTAAATTAGGGTAATAAATAATAATTTTTAGGCAACCTACTCTGTAACATTAATTTTATATCTATTAATCAAATAATATTTGTTTGACAATTTATACAATATAACGTTTTAAAGATAATTCGATTTAAAATACTTATTTAATTAAAGTTATAAAATTGACAAATTTTATCGTATAACCATATATACATTTAAAATTATATAACGTTATATAATAGGTACAAGCATTAATGTTAAAAAAAAAAAATTAAATATTTTATTTAATGTATTTACATTAAATTCAGGAACACATTCTGCACAAAACATACAATTATTGCTGTATTATTTTTAATGTCAATTTAATATTTTAATTTTTAGTAATGGCTAGGTTATAAATTTAAATTATAAATTTAAATATTTGTGATACTCGTATTATTTTTTATTCATAAATCAAACATTGACATGATTGACAATAACGCACACCCATCTCTATATAAATTAAACTTTTAGTGTTGTTAAAGTAATTCTATATAATTTGCAAAATATTTAATCACTTTTCACAATAATTTGTAATATTTTATCTTTATGTGTTATAAACTATAGTATGCCTAAGTTTTCAACAAACAGCTGCAGTATAAATTCAATTGTTTATTGTAATTATTATATATATTCTAAATTAAAATCATTATCAATAATTGTTGATAGATCTATAATTGTTTTCGTCTGGTTTTTTATTCGATAATTAATTTTTTTAATTCTACGTCATTTCTTAAAAATTAAATATAATAATATATATTTCAAATAATAATAAAACATTTAATATCAAACTGCATTTTAATAAGTATTAGATAAATGTAATTTGAATAATAAATATAAGTAGGTAGGTAAACTCATATTATAATATTAATTATAATAATTCTAATTTAAAATACTTAATAAACCTGTTTTTGGTAGGTATTTACTTCAGTAAATATACGTTTTAATATAGGTATATATAGTATAATAATAAAGTTGCTGAAAAATTTATTAAAAAAAAAAAAAAAAAAAAAACTATAAATGTTTCTATCGGTTATTTAACAATATAAATTTAAAAAGGCTTAAAGACATGTGTACAGGTGTATAAATATGAGTAGTTGGCCAGGAAATACGTATAAAACTATATACATAAACTTAGCAACTAAATAATTTGAATATAAATGAAATATTTTGTTTCTCATGTTTAAACATATTTTAAACGTATACGTATGTAGTCTTAAAAAAAATTTTAATCTGTCAAATTTGTCTTGGATTACCTACTCAATTTTCGCAATAATCCTAGGACGGGTTTTCTTAATATTATTGAGTATTTATTGAGTAATTGGTATATATAGAAGAGTGTGTATTTTAGATTTCTTCTGTACTTCCACGACTGTTATTGATACTACGTTGTATTATATACTTAATTGAAACAATTAAATTACAATAATTAGTTTACACGATTGACGATATACGGTGTCTAAACACGTGACCTTTTTTCAGACAACAAATTACCTTTTAAATATGATCATATAATAATTATTATGTTAGCCAGTAGCCAGTGTCAAATACATCGTGTTTGATTATCCTGTGTACGGTACACCATTATGGCATTATTATAATATTATATTATATACCATAACTGTTATACATTTCTAATATAATAATAATTATTAATTATTGTTCGCGCGATATCTGTAAAATACGATGACTACATTTGAATTGATCCTTCTGACCCGTAATTCGGCCGCGCGTCCACCACGCACAAAAATAAAACGTATGATAATATATTATTATAATTATAGTCCGGATAAATATTCTCTTGAAACACCCAAAATATGATGCTAATATTCTCTAAAAAACCTACAAAATATTCTCCAATATTCTAAAATATTCTCCAATATTCTCTTAAAAATTAGAAAAGTTAGCAAAAATAATGTTGATCATCAAGAGATTATACCATCATTGTAGCTTAAATTGAAATTTTGATAAAATATCAATATACGTAATATATTAAAACATAAATTAACAGTACCTATAAATATAAAATAACAATATAATATATTATTAAAAGATAAAAAAAAAAAATATTCCTTTGGTATATTTAGAGTTAAAAACTGAATTAACAGTGAATATAAAAATAACAATATATTATATTAAAACAATGTTGTCTTTGGTATATTTAGAGTTAAAGTTAGTATCTAGTTAGCATCGTTGCAATCGTTAGTAGTTACAGTCACCGACGTCAATGTATGTTTGCATGCTTTTATGGTGTAAACTAAATACTAGCGATTTACCAGAGCATTGCTATTATACAGGACTTTTTTTCAGATATCTTTATATGAAAATTAATTATAATAATTTTAAAATTAAGATAAATTAGTATGTTTTTTACCAAAATTTACAAAATATGCCAAAATATGCTAAATATGCTAAATATTCCCTAATCGATGAAATATTCTCAAATATGCAAAAAAAACTTTTTTCTGTGAACTCTATGTTCAATGAATCGTCCACATTTCTTACCCCCATAAGACTGCATATACTCAGTAATGATATGCTAAAACATATAAATCCGGACTCTAATTATAATATATGTTGACAGAGAAAAATTGAAAACTTATAATATTATAAAATAATATATGAATTAATGGATGTAGGTATATACTTGGGGATAATTTTGGGGATATGTACTTTACAAGCGTTTCTGTTTTTCGTAAATTGTTATTATAATATACCTACCTATAATATTATCAATTTATCATATTGTCACTCTTCAGTAGATACACCTATATTGGGTCGTGATGAGGAGGATACAACGTATAAGATTCTCTACATTTTTTAATTAACATACGATCCATTCCTCCACTTATTATACTACAAAAAATGCATCTGTCATAGACTTTATATTAAAATTAGTATGTGTATGATATTAAAAGTTTTAGTCTTATAAATCAACGTACGAAGCGCGATAAATAAAAATGTCACATAAGTAAATACTCTTCGGGGATACTAAATAATTAGTAATGTAACGTATAGTAAGTATAGTAAGTTTTTATTAAATATCTATAATCATTCCTCTACTTATTTTGACCATTTTTGACCATTGTAGCTATATTATATTATAATATGTACCTAGGTATATATAAGTACTATAAATATTATCACTTCCTCGTAATATTTCATTTCCTGTTGGTGACCGTGATGGCCAGCAAATTGGATTTTCGGAAAACGCATACTGGGGCTATACTTATGACCTATAAGTAAGGTGTATATTTTTTTATATACGTTTATATATATATAAAAATATCTCGATAATATTATAAATATATACATAAAATCGTACATACGAGCGTAATATATTATAAAGTTTTTGCCGCCGTCGTACGGGAAACAAGGGGTGATGCAGAAGGGGTTTATTTTCGTTATTTTTTTCTTTCTCTATATTATTACGCTTGTCCATATTATACGACACCCAGCTATTTACCGCTTCGACACAGAATGTTTGGTCGGTGAAATTATTGGTCTCTCGCAGGGCGTGAGAGACAAACGCGCGCGTGTGTATACGCGTCTCGCGCTATAAGAGAGTGCGACTAATTCGATTTCGTCGTCGTCCCGTACACCAAATTATACGCGTATATACGTGCACCTATATAAAACGTACAATACGATATTACATTATATTTTACACATATAATATATATATATAATAGTTATTTTGGTGTGTGTGGGACACTTAGGAAATTTCACGCGATTATAACGTCACAGCCGTGTGTATTATTATATATTTATACAGTACACACAGCTATTAAATATACGTATAATACGATATGTATACACATACACACAATAATAATATAACGTGTGTCTGTGTGTATATTCGAACGAAGTAAAAAAAAAAAAAAACAAAAAAAAATACGAGGAAAAAAAAAACGGTGTACACACACGTATTTTGTACGTATATACTCGTGTATGTTATACGACGCGTCTGTACGCTCGCGGACGTGGGAAAGGGTCACCAAACTCTACGTGAACCCGGAACGGCGACAAATCCTTTTTGGAAAAAAAAATTATATATATATATATATATATTATACCGTGTTTACGGTATAATATTATTATATCACGCGAACGTGATTTACAACGCGCAAAGCAATAAATATAACGCGTCACTGTCCTTTTTCCTTATTTACCCCCCCCCCCCCCCCCCCTCATCTCGTCTTCATTCTTCCTGGACTTTGTCCCTTCGATTGTTTGACCACATTTCCCTGTTGCCGACCCCAAACAACAAATCCACAACGAGAACTCGAAATGCCATTACGTCTTCGCGGGGATCCCTCGCATTTGTCCCGCGCCGCGAGTATTATATTATCATTATTATAGGTAATATAACAATGATAATAATAATATTATAATAACGTCGTCGACACGGACGTTAACCCGACGTATACGAAGGATAACGAGAAAAAAATGTTACAAAAAATTCTACGTTTTTTTTTTCTTTCGTTCTTTATAACACTAGTTAGGTATATATTGACGAGATAAAAAAAAATAACGCACGTTTTTACACTATAATATATACACGCGTATTATTGTAATTTATACACATACAGTCAATAGTCTGCGGAGTTTCATTTTTGACTGGTAAAAAATTGACAAGATTTTTTTTATTTTTTTTACATATTTCCTGTAAACATTTGAGAATATTATATAGATAGGTACATAACCCTCGTCTTGTATACGCCGTTACCTGCTGGAATAACTGCGTTTTCACTTTTACCCCGAAACGGTTTTGTCAAAGGGGGAAAAAATACACACGTATTGACGTCTATTATATTATATATATAGATACGAAGTACACAATATTGTAAGAGTCTATTATATCTTATTGTATTATTATTATTACACTGTCGATTTCTCCTCGTTTTCAATCGCGGGGTAAAATATTATATACATATTATGTAAATATAATATTAACGGTTAATAACAACTAGCTAAATATTGCAGAGAAAAAAAAATAAGTCAAATAGCTATATTACAATTCCGTTTTAAACTAATAAATTTCAATGTTCGAAAGTGTCAGAAAAGTATATTTTATATTATATATATATAGCTATCGGAATTTTTACCGTTCTTAGGACGAACCAAAAAAAAAAAAAACAAACAAACAAACAACAACATGCGTTTTTTTATCAACGTCTAAAAAAAAAAAAAAATACGTTCCGTTATTTACTTAAAAAAAAATATATATATATACTTACAAACCAATTAATCTTTGATAATTTGAGATGAATATAAATTTATGTTTTTATTCATATTTAATAGGTGGTAACATACTTGTATTATATATAACATATATATTATACGTTTGAACGGTATCTATACTGATAATAATTTGTGGAAAAAAATTAGGATAATATATTAAAAAAGTAATTATTTTTTTTTATTTTAACGCCATGAGGATAATAATACACCTACGTTATTACTTTATTTTCTAGTTCTAGGTATTCGATTCGACCGATTTACGGCACTTTATGACATCACATATATTATATATAGGTTATTCTTCGAATGAAATTGAATTGATATACATTATAATATTATGTAGATAATGTACCTTTAAGTCTAAAAATGCCACACACCGTCAATATGTTATACTATTCCGAGTAAACGATTGAATAAGATCAAACCGTTAAAATCTTTTTTAAACACCGCTCTTATATACTATAGGTATATAATAACACACAATATATACATTATATATCTGTATCTATAGTACCTGTACTATATATTTTTTAACGGTCTTTCATGTTTGCCGCACAATAACAATATATTTCTATTGAAAAAACGTATGAAAAACAAAACGCTTCTTTTATGGTAGGTATATATACGTATATAATACAACTACTATAATATATCCGATGTCCTCTGCAGGTATATTATTTTTAGGTGTCTGTGGCATATCGTATCAAACAAGTGTATTATATATGTATACAATAATAATATCACTACCTAACATAAACGTTTTAAATTTCATTTATGTATTATATTATAGATAAGAAATCTTATTACTATTTTAAAGTCGAATTTATCTAATCTTGGAGAATATTAATTTTTTTTTTTTTTTTTTTTTTTTACAACATTTTAAAATAATATAGTGTTTATATCATTCAATCGTTGACCACACACGGTGACAATTTTTTTTTTTTCATATCTAATTAAGTACAAAAACACGTATATGATATGATTCGTGTACCTTATATTATAATATATAGAATATAATTTTAAAAAATGTTTTATTATACAGATAATCCAAAAATAATTTGATTTAAATTTAAAATTATTTTATGTGATTTTATCCAATTCATACACATTGAAATATTAACTTATTTAGTTTTTATTTACGAGTATATATATTGCAGATTTATTTATTTATTTTTTTCATATGATATTTCTGTTTTAACAATATTAACAAAGTACCTAAATTTATAATTTTATATTCATTAACTACAATTTGGCATTACTTACACGTTACACTTATACCGTGGTTACACCACACAAGTAACTTATTGCATTAAAAATCTAATGTTTTTAATAATATTAAATATAATATTTAAAATTCATACGTGGACATTAAATTAAAACTTTTTTAATTATTATTTATTACCTACTCATATAGTCATATCATACAATATCATACAATAATGTTAAGTCTAATAGCCAAAAAATAAAAAAAATACTTATAGTTACCACAAGAGCTAGAATAGGACACACACTCTTTCCTAATCCACTCATTTTTAATCATTTTACTTAACTCATTTCCAATTAATTGTGAATTATTACATTTACGATTTTTTTTTTTTTTTTCTTTTATAGCTCTTTAAAGTATAAAAAGCCGAACTGGATACTGCTATGGAAGGGATACCGCCATACAGGTGAGGAAAGGATAATGATGATGTTATAGTATTATGTTGTAATTTAATTAAGATTTGAACGCAATGATAAATTGATAAACCGTTACATTCGAAAAAAAATACTGAGTGTAGTTCAGTCAAATATAGGTATAGATTAGTGATGGACATTAACGATAAAATGACTAATAACTAATAAGGTACTGAACAACAATAGTCAGTAGTAGCAGACGATTAAATCAATCAATATTAATATGATATAAATATTTTTTTGTTAAAAACATTAAATTATTAATAATAATATTAGTCTAATATTGAGCGATAGTAGTCAGGGGCGGTTCCAGAGGGGGCCAAGGGGCCACGGCCCTCCCTAGGACCGTATTTACAAAAATTTTATAGGTACTGTTAAAAACAAAATTACATTATTACGTATAATTATGGTAGTAAAAATTTGTGTTTTTTTGTTATAAAGTTATCTCAAAATTTTGACTTGGCACCCCTTCCCAACCAAGTCTCTGGAATCGCCCATGATTGTAGTGATAATAATTACCTATACTGATTACTGATTATTAAGTATTATTATTATATTATTAAAATGGTTAATGTTTTTATAAAGATATAGGGGAAAAATACTATTGAATAATAAATGGCGATAATGATTGATAAATACTTCAATCAAATATTGATTATAATGACATTTTAGTAAATTTGTGTAAATTAAAATCAATTCAATACCTATAATATGTGACTGAACTTCGCTCAGAATCGTTTTTTCGAATGTAATGATTACAACATCACCATCATTACCCTTTCTTCGCCTGTATCCCTTCCGCAGCAGTATCTAGTTTGGCTTGTTTATTTTTTTTATTTATGTCTATAAACACTTTTTCGACTCGAAATAATGTTCCGATTTTCACGCAAAATAAAAAATATACCGCATACATTTATCCCTCCAGTTCCCTTACCTATTATTGCAATAATGATGTGCAAAACAATATATTTTTTTTTTAATATTACTCATTGGAAATCTTTATAAATTTCGTAAATAATAATTAGGTATACATTCATACATAATAATTATTGCCCACCCGGTAGCTGTTGCTACACCCAGTTATATAGATAAGAAAATTGTTTTTTCCCGAAAAAACTGAAAGAAAAAAAAAATTCCTACATATCCGAAGGCTATAATTATACATAAAGCGACCTGCATCGTTTTTTAATATAGAATTTTTACTTAAAAATAGGTAGCTATAGTGGTTATTTTTGTGTTAAAATAGATTATTTTATTTCAGAACGAGCATAAAAACCTTATAATAAACGTTTTAATGTTTGTATAATATTGACACAACATTATTTGAACAATTGAACTTTATATAACACATTAACGCCATAAGTGTATAAAGTAAAAACTAAAAAAAAAAAAAATTAAACAAAAAAAAAAAACCGACTCGTTTATTTCGAACTCGCGTATAACGCGTTATACGATAAACGTAAAATATTATTATATGTGGCTTATGTCAATTCGGTGCGCGTTATAGTATTTGTAACAAAGTGGCACAAAATTACGATCATATACACATGAAAAATACTAAAAATATTTATGTCATTATAATAATCAATAAGATTCTTCATCTTTATGTCCCTTCGTCGACAGTTAAAATAATATTATATTGTATATAATATTATATTAAAAAAAAAACAAATCTCGTCGCGACGAACGACCGAAAACGTAATCAATTTTCAATCGTTATCAGTCTATATGATATATATATATACATAATAATGATAATAATATTTATATTAATACAAAATAATAATTATGGTAACTAAATAAAATATAGTGATTATACCTATACAATCCATAATATTATTATATACGTAAATCGATTTTGATCGCGTATAAATCGTCTCATTATTATAATATTGAAAAATTTTTTAAAAAAATACGTCTTATCACCTAAATAATAATATTATAATTACGAGTCTTCGCCTTTTTCAGTTTACGTAAAACGCGATGCGCGTCAGGCTGCCGAAGTTGAGAAACTCGGCGCCAGCTGACGGTTCGGTTATAGGTATATATTATTATAATATTGTAATTTGTAGATATAATTGTATACGTGTAGATGAGGTAAATCGTGACAGCTGCCACCGTTTTATAAATAATTTTCTTTCCCCGCGTATCGTAGGCGGGGTATAATAAATACAATTTGTATTATTATTATTATTTTCAACCGACTATATATTATAAAATAACTATTTTAGTTATACGCGTGTATAATATTTAAAAACGTCTCTTTTTTTCTTCTTTTGTTCCCGTAAATTGTACACTAAATCGTACAGAGTAAAAACTGCAAAACTGCGACGCGTCTTCCGTTTTAACTATTGTTTTATAATAATAATATTTTAATATTATATTCGTATCAAAAAAAAAAAAAAAAAAAAAAAACACCGGTAGCGTCTGTTATATTGCGTCGCGGGCACGTGATCGTCGACACACACAGCGACGGGTAAATCACGAGACTTACATAATATAATAATATTATTTAATTAAGGACCGGGTCGTGTATACACACCGCCGCTACCGTGTTAGGCTCGAGGATATTTTATTATTATTTTATACCTATACGATGATTATTAATATAATACCTATATATAGTTTATATACGGTTTATTATTAGTATGTTATTACTGTGTATACATACTGAACAACACGCGTGTTATTATCCGCCGGCACAATATTTATATACGTGCGTGTGTGTTATATGCTCGCGCTGTATATATAACCACCTGCTCTGTCTATTTACGAGAGCACATCTGCTTGGATAAAAATATAATATCGTACCTCTTTGATATTTTTTTTATATTATATATTTATATCCGTGTTAAAAAAAAAAAAAAAAAAAAAGAAAAAATCGTACTCTGGTAGGTATACAATGTGTATTATACGTAATATAGGTAAAAAAAAAAAAAAAAAAAAAAAAAATATGCGGAAAAGAGAAGAAAATTCGGAATAAGGACGCGGCCGACGACCAATCGCGTGTGTACACGACGAGCGATTTACTACTACGTAATATTTATAAACTTACTATATTATTATTATTATCGCAACTTTAAATCAACACGATCGGTAAACAAAATTAATAATGATAATATATACGATGCCCGCGGTATTATTTTCGAAATATCTTTGACAAAAATTTGGTCAAAACAAATAAATATTAATTTATACGTATTTTAGTACCTTTATATGACCATAACGCGAATAACAAACTGATATATAATAATAATGTTATGCGTTTTATACGCTCTTTATAACGGTTTTTTAAAATATTCATAAATTATATGAAATATAATACGCGCGTAGAATCAAACCGTTTATATACTTGGGTATATTATCCAAACCTTACTACGACGCACATTAAATTGTTAAAAATAAAAAATTAAAATTAATTAAAAATTAAAAAATTGCATATTATAACGTAATAAAAATGAAAATTATGGTATTCAAAAGACGTGTTTATTATACATATAATATATTATTCACGTTAAATAGGTACCTATTTTTTTATGGGTATAATAATAATATTACAAAAATAATAATAAATTCATCTTATTCTATACAACATAATATGACAACAAATTTTAAGATATAATATATTATGCGAACGTTATACGATAAACATTATATTATTATTATTATTGTGTCATTGATTACAAATTAATAAATTATTACAATAATTATTATATTCAATACGATATATAGTAATTAAAAGATTAATTAATAATGATATTACATTATAACATATGGATTTACGTATATATTATGGATATTGCGTGTGCATAAAATAAAATAAATAAATAATAATAATAATTTAAATAAAATATAATTACAATATATCTTTAAACATCACATTTATTATGCACGCATCATATGTATATATAATATAAATGTGTATATAAACAAAACACATAATATTTGAGATCAAAAGATTCGAGAAAATAATAATAATAATAATAATAATGAAAAAAGAATATAATAATAATAATAATAATAATAATAATAATAACGATATTACAGATTCACTGGTGTAGGTTCAATATAGAATTGATG
Source organism: Tetraneura akinire (assembly GCA_021307375.1). NCBI lineage: Eukaryota > Metazoa > Arthropoda > Insecta > Hemiptera > Aphididae > Tetraneura > Tetraneura akinire. Next base: position 3,775,983 of record JAIUCT010000022.1, on the reverse strand, counting down.
GAGAAATCCGTGATAATTTTTGGCTTCCGAACGTTCGCCGCGTCCCCCCGTTGATGGTGTTGGTTCAATATGGTTGTGTCCAGGCACATTGAATTCCGGTTGCTCCGGTGACTGGACAGCGTTCTGGACTGACAGAATCCTTTTCCACAAACCGGACACCTGAACGGTTTCTCCTTGACGTGTATGTACCTATACAATAAATACCCAATGGAAGAAATACGTTAGGTTATGCATTTTCAATATGAAATCCGGAAGAAATTATAAAAATGATTATTATTAAAAACGAAACGATAAGAATATCATATTTTTACATATTTTAATATTATGATATCTACACTTATTGTTTTCACGATATAATAAACGAGTGCGTTACCTGTGGTCTCTCAAATGGTCTTGTCGTCGAAACGCTTTTCCGCACACATCGCACGGATACGGCCGTTCGTCGGTGTGCGTACGCTCGTGTATGAGCAGGTTGTACGATTTACTGAACTCGCGTTGACAGTACGAGCAGATGTAACGTTTTTTTGGACGAGACGAGGACGAGGATTGAGGCTGCGACTGCGACTGAGTCCGTGATTGCGGCGGCGGCGCGACCGCGATCGGTGCTGATTTTCCGGTGACGTTGACGGGACAACAGATCGCGGATGAGGATGGATGGTACGGTGGGACGACGCCTGCAGCGCGACCCCTTGACCGGACAGCCGCTCTGTTCATGTGATAGTAGTTGACCAGCACGTTACGCCACTGATCGGAATCTCGCCAAAACGTGACCGGGTTCAACCAGGCGGTGAGCGCGGCAGTGTTGGTCATCGCGGCCGTCGGTCGGCCGACGTGGTGGCCGGTCGGCGGCGGCGGTGGCGTATCCGGCCGCTCTACGTCCACTATGGTCTCCTCGTCTGTGCAGCTGGACGCGTCGTCGTTTCCGCCACTGTTAAACGACCGCGACACGGTGTCGTACTGTCTCGACACCAAATTCATTTCTGACGACGAATGCGGAACTAAAACAAAAACGATTAATTATGAAATTACTTATTAATTATTATTACATAAATTAAATGTAGTAGGTATATATCGTGAAAAAAGTAATTTGGTGCTATATAAAATGTGATTTCACACTTAAATTATGTTTTTTTAAACGTATTATACTTATACGTTTATATACCTTATAAGGTTAAAAAAAACGTATTATTGTATATACGTATACAGGCTTACGAGAAAAAAATAATAATAAATAAATATCGAGAGACCCGACTTGTTGACAGCCATTATTACAATATCCTTTCACGCGAGTACAATAGAATCATAAATCACACTATATTCGTTTCATCGTTTTGTTATAGGACACCGCAATAAGACATTATATTATATTAAATATTTAGATTGCACGCGGCTGTCCAAAGGCCATAGTTTTTTTCTGTGTTTGTCAAAATATACAAATTTGATAATCATCACATTGAACATATAATACTATCAATATGATCGCGTGTATGATGTGAATCACGATGGAATGCGACAGATTTGATTATACGTTTTAAAATAAAATAAAAAAATTAATTGGAATAAATTCTCGGGAAGTCGTGACGTGTCAAATGTATATCTATATATTAATGTTAATTAAATGTGTGTAATTTAAGTATAATTAAGTGCGCGCTGTACACAAAATTGTTGTTATTGTTCGAGCGGTTTCCATAATCGTTAATAACTTTTTAATGATAAAACAAAAAAAACATTATTATTTTTTAATCTGCACAAAACTATACAATAATCTTCTATATTATATGATACACATGTAAACTCATTTGTGCCGGTATTTGTAAAATATAACAATATTATTATTAAAATTAAAACAGTACATATTTTATATTACGTGTGTGAATATATTATTATATTACCTATATTATATTATGCTTCCGTAAACGTTTAGATTTTAGAACGAAACACTGCTGGAAACGTAAATTTATATGGAAAAAAAAATCAAGTCTATACAAAAAATTCACCGTTTTTCGACGAGAAATTGCGTATTTTTTAAAAAAAATTTAATTAATCGTATATATATATTTTAATCGACGAATTACTACGACGTTATTAATATAATATGAAATGTACGGTCCGAAAGAATACTCTTGCAACGACGACGGTGACCATTTGCGTTGTGCTTTGTGGATATTATACAGAATATTGGTGACGCGATGCACGCGTACAACTAGAGCAACGGTTGAACGGTGGCGGCGCGGTGGCTCTGATACGGTGCGGCGGCGGACGTTTAAGGGAGCTGACGGCGAGCGGGGCACTGAGGCAGTGGCGGCGGCGGCCGCTGCTCACGCTCGCTGCCGCTGTGTGTACCGTGCAGCCGGGCCACTCCCTGCCGCGTCGGTAGGCGGCGACACCCGTCCGCACCGGCAGCCCGCCATTGGTGCGACGCGCGGCCGGTTAATATTTTACCGCCGCAGCTCCTACCAAAAATCCTGGTCGCTGTCGATCCTTCGGATTTGTTCTCACGCGCGCGCAGTACATAATACCACGTATCTATGTATATATATATATACATGGTATAATATTATGTATACATGATGGGTATACCGTATGGCCGTTGCTGCTGCCTGATGCTTCTGGCCGCCGCTGCCGTTTCTGCCGCTGTCGTTGCTTCTGCCGTTGCCGCCGCTGTAGGGCTTTGTGCGGCGAACATGCGTGCATATATACGAGACACGTCGCCGCGATATATACGAACAAAATATTGCTTATAATATTATGATATTATTTCTCATTCTCTCTCTCTTTGGTTCACACACATCACATTCGTTTTAATGTCGTATAAGAGTATACCAATCAATTTTTTAAAAATATTTTATAATCTTTAACCCCCCCCCCCCCAAAAAAAAATAAATTATATACGTTACATTCATTTTTTATAATATATATTCATATTTCGAGATAATAGTTATAAAGTTACAAAGTTAAATTTATATATTATATATAAATTATTATAATAATTAAATAATATACGAGTATGCTTTCGGCTTATTTGTATATAACCTATATTAATATGTTATCATTATATTATACTTTATAAATTGTAATATATTATAGGCCGCAGGTATTTGAAAAATTTGTTTTTTTTTTAAAAAGCGTAGATATTTCCGCAAAACATTGTTTTGTAATTTTGGTGAATCCATTAAAGTTTTAATAGGGGTTTTAATTTATAGGTATATTGCATATTATTATAAAATCATTATTATATTATTATGGTATTTATATAAATATTTTCGTTTTTTTTTTTTTTTTGACCCTTATTAATATATCATTTATTTTAGAACAATTATATTTCTATAATATATATATATATATATGTATATTATTGTATTTTAACCCACATCTACATCATTTAATCTAATGCGTTTTATAGACTTAAAATAATGTCTATATATTATAATATGTATAATATATTATAATAATGCGTCTAGACTCTATACAGAGCACAGACATAATATTATTATATTGATAAAAGCTATTATAATGCAAATAATTGTCTGCGTTGAAACAATTGTACGCCGCAATTAAACGATCACCAAAATATTATTGTGATTTTTACTTGCGTGACGCGATAATTTATATCCATTACATTTTATAGGTATGTGTGTATAATATATTTATTATCTTTGTATATTTGGACGTTAATAATATAATATTATGTCATTATATATATATACCATAATATTATAGGTATGACACGTCTGGATGAGCCTGAACGTAGTTATGATATTTCTTATTCTATATATTTTATAATATAACATATAATATTATATATTTTTAAACGAAGCCTTTATAAAATATATATAGAATTACACGCGTATTGCAAAGGTTAACATAAAAATGTTATAATATTTCCAATATTCGATTAGAAGTATTGATATCATCATACTGCATATTATGTATAATAATAATAATAACGTAGAAATAGTATGATATCAATATTATTGTAACATTCAATGATGTTTACACATTAACTACTTATATATAATATAATAATATACTCGTATACTCATATTATGATACGAGTATATTATTATAGCAGCTAAACTAAGCCTATAGCTGTTATAGATTGTATCTAGTTAGAGTCTTATATCTAGACTGTATATCTAATCCATAAAATAATTTTAAAAAATACAGAAGTCTTATATATATATATCCAAAGACGTATAGATACATAATTTTATACACTCTACCGTCTATTTTTCACAATAAATATCAAATCTTATCATAATTAATATATAGACCTATTTCAATTAAAATTTAAACGTATATATTAATATTTAGCCTATTTGGCTATTTTAACATATTACACCGATGCAATGTATAATATAATAGTAGGTATATAATTAGTAATTGCCATCATCATGTGTCTTTTAAGTTTATAAAAAATATAAATTATACATTATTATAAAAAATAGTTTAAATTTATTTTCATGTAAAAATGCTATATAGAAGAGGTACTCGTAATATTATTATTTCGTTTTACTGGTTTATTAATTTATATATATATATATATATATATATTACTGTAATATTTACGGTATTACGAATATAATAATAATAATATAATTATTAATATTATATTTTTGAACACGTTGGATTATGATTCATAATCGATTAAAATAAATATATTTTAATATTATTTAAAATAACATATTATTATTAATTATTCGTAATATAATTTATATACCTACTATATATATAGTGTACTCTGTTCATATATGTACAAATATAAATATCCGTATATTTACGAGAACTGCACAGAAAATAATTTTTCATTTTTGTCGAATAACCGACCACAAAATTGTAAACTTTATAATATTTATATACCTAAACCTAATAATAATCGTTATGAACGATACAATATCACACTGTCCACATAATGTTATATAGTATATTGTATTGCATTATAGCGTGCCATTTAAAATGATAATAATTATACACGAAACAGCAGATTTATTTTTTATATTATATAAATTTATAATTTTTGCATTCGATATATTTAGGTACCTATTTTTAAATTCGTACAAATTTAAAACTATAAAATTTCACGTTGAACACATTGCAACATATGGATAAAATATCGCATATTTTCGATATGGAAATATTATAATAAGAATAAAAAGGAAACGGGCGTACTACTTATTGTATAAGTGTTAAAATTAATAGCATATATATACATTAAATTATCACGGATAGAATAAATAACTAAATTATATAAATATATATACGTGTACAATAGTATAATACATATTTGTTATATTACGCATATCTCTATAATACCATTTTATGCGTACAGACGTATTATTAAGAAAAAAAAAAACGAAGAACTTATAATAATATAATATTTATATTGTCGGCGTTCCGTTGTATATTATAAACGCGTTTATACCATATATTATTAATACGTTTCATATACTTAAGCTTAAAATTATATTATATTATTACGTTTGACGACACGACGTTTATTACGAAATGTGGAAAGAAAAATATAATAACGCGCATATTTTAAATTTTTAATATTGATATACGCGTGATATTATAATATTTACTTCAAAATAATGATATAATACACCGTATTATATACAGGAAAAATAAAATAATAATACAAGGTAAATTTAAAATAATTATTCTTTATTGTCTCTTATACGCGTGTTACGTTTTGTTACAGTTTTGTCATTGTACTTATGTAATTCCGATCAGAAACATAATATATATATACTCATTCTCTTATACTTATGGTTAGCGCCCATATTATTATTATTATTATTATTATTATTATTATTATTATTATTATTATAAATTGTATATACACACGTTTGTTTTCTAAATTTTCACTTCGGACCTTATATTATTATATATATGCACCTATTATAATATTATTATGTAGTACGTAAATCACAAAATATATAATAATAATACATACCCGTCGTATAATATAATAATATATAAACGTGTCGTTGTCATATTATAATATTCAAATCATCAAAACGTTTTTTTTTTTTTTAATCGTACCATTGTTTCGCGGCGACGTGCGTATATATACAGGTATTATATTACGTTCCACTGTAATCAACACGCGTTATAATATACAGGGTGATGAGAATTTTCATGTCACACACAATGTTTATATAGCAATAATAAACAAATTATATGTGGATCGCCGGAAAAGTTGAAATAGTGTTGGAACTTTGAATCGATTCGAGCGTTCGAAAATATTTAAATCTTCACGCAGTGAATAGTATGTAAGTCTATGGTCCATATACTCGTATAAATAATAATTATATCGATTTTTCGCCGTTTCTCGCACCTTTATAAGGTACCACCTATATATAATATATTAAAACGAGACGTATGACGTATAAAAAAATATGTCAATCGTTCTGTATACCTATATAGGTACAATATTATTATTACAATACGCGCGTTTATGCGCATATAATTATTATGTACGTTTAATATTATATTCCATATATGTACGCGAGGACCGTCCCATTGTAAAGCGTTTTTTTTTTTTTTTTTTTTTATTATTATTATTATTCTATACGTTCATTTTAATAACAGCCTCGAGCAGGTTTTTTTTAATTACAGACTCCGATGACACACATACATAATATATAGACGGGCTATTATACATTATACATATATTATACCATGGTATACGCAATATAATATATATGTGGAGGCGTAAAACCGTATCATTAAACCAAAGACCGTGTATAATATAAACACGCTGCACCGGAGACCGCCGCGCCCTGACAAAATACATAATAATATACACAATGTTATATGTGTGTATATATATATTATATATACGCGTATAAGCTCTCGTTTACGGAATAGGGATGATTTTTATTATTTTTTCATCTACCCCCTCGCGTAAGTACCTACGCGCTACGTTACCCCCGACGTGTAGGCGTGCGGGGACGATTGAATTTTACGGATCTTATAACGCCGCCGACGGTCGGCGACCAATGGACGCCGCTAGCGTGAGAACCCACCCCCGCTTGTCGCTTTCTACCCTCGTAGCTACAGCGGCTGCGGTGGTGGAGGCCTACGGCGGCGCAATCGTCAGTCGCCCGACAACGGACAACCGTTCATCATCCGTCCCTGCAGTTATACCGATCATCCCTCGATTTATATACGAGTCGCATCGTAACGGCCGAAAATCTTTTAAAAAATATAATAATATTTAAAATCGCAAATATTACAACCAATTAATAACAATACATCATACTCTCAAAAATATTACAACGATAAGCATTTGAACGTGCACAAGAATATAATATATTGGAAAACTATACGTATATGAAGGTAAGTCGCTTTAACGCATTTTTTAAACATTTTTTTTTTTTTTTTGCTGCCAAAGTTTAGCTAAATTTATTTTTATATCAGAGTGTCCAAGAATTTTTTTTTATTTCTTTACATAATATATAATACTTAAATAATTTCTACACACGGATAATATATCATATAATTAATAATTATTAAGGTGTACTTAGTGAAATAATATTTCAAGGACTCTCCTGTTTATTTTATTTTTTTATGGTTATGTTAACAAAATCCTTGGACTACTGAAAGTTGTGTTCGTATATATTGTAATATTACCGTATATAATATGTATTAGTACATATATTATAGTTTATAGAGACAATTCAATATAATAATATAAATAGTAATATATTAAATGGACGTATATATTTAGTTTTCAATGTATAATATAAAATTTTAAAATTCACAAATTAATTAATTTTTTTAAATTTCTATAATTATATACTTCTTATTATAATTAATATAATTACATATACGAGTACTATCAATAAAATCAATAATAATCGTATATGTTTATGGTTAACCGAGGATATTATAAATTATAATAATATAATATGGTCTTAAATATTTTCTTGTGATAGTTTAGCCTATAACTGGAAAATATAAATCGACCACGTAAAACTTACATTGTGTTCTTTTATGTTTATATACACTTAATAATATATGCGTTTATTAACTTTTTATAAAGTATCTCGTTGGCCAACGAACACGAAGTTACAAAAGTGTTATAATTCTTTTATGTTTTATTATTATAACGTAATTTCACATTAAAAGTGTTCATATATTATGTATATAAATATAATATAAACGGTACAATTTAAGTTCAACGTATAGCTGTGATTTTGTTGCTGGGATGGTCAAAATAAGCGGCAAAAAAATAATTACTCGTAGGTATACTTGCGATAATTAATACGAGTAATATACAATTTCTTTAAACTGATAAATCCTAATATGTTATATACGTGATAATATAATTTTAAAAATGATATAATAAACGTTTATTTCTTTATTTTCTCATTTTTATACCTAATATAATAATAACTATAATAAGAGCAGCGTCTCGTGCAATTATATATATATGATATAAGTATATAACTGTGTAATAGTATACGTTTAACGTGTATATATATATATATATATATATATATATATTATACCTAAATATGTATTTTTCACCCGAGTTAACATAATAATAATAATAATAATAATAATAATAATAATAATCAAACGTAAATATACGTTTTGTGCCATTTTTATAGACCCGTTTACGTATATAAATATATACTCATCGTATATAGACGAGATTAAATGCCGAGTCTGGGCATGCGTCCGATACGCATAATACCGTGTTTATATCAAATTCACAGTTACCCGCCTCGGTTACGGACCGGGTACCCGGTAATCAAATATTATACATGAACTGGACCCGAACAACAAACTTAACCTGCTATACACGTATATAATACAAGTATACGAGTATATAACGCGTCAATCCGTACGCATTATACCCCACATTACGAAACTCCTCCTGGTGTTTTCCTAAAACCCTTCATCCAAGTTGTTATTATGTAGGTATATAATATTAGGTTTAATATACTCGTAGGTACCCGAAAGAAGACGAAACGTGTGGCGTAATATCGGCAGGTAGCAGAAACCTATATATATTATAAAAAAATAAGCGTGCGTCTGAATTACATTATAATAATTATATGTACCTTTTAACGATTTAACGTTTCAACTGCATGCAAGTCGATCAGAATAATTTTATCTCTTATAATGTAAAATATACGAAATCACATATTTGTAAATTTGTATAATATATATAAGTACTTACAATAATATTTTGTATTATAAACTACTTATGTATCGGTATAAGTTGCATTATTGCATTAATCGTTTTCGACGTGTTCGCAGATGATGACCACTGGAGATTCGTTAAAGTATACCGCTACAGCTACCGCCCGGTTCAACGGAGGCGGACATTTTCTGGACCATTTTCCCGCAGCGTCGTTGTACGTAGATGCGGTATGGGCGAGATTTCGGCAGCATCCCAGCGCGTTCTCCAGCCACGGTCAGGCCAGTCAGATGGAGGGCTACGTCCGGGCCATGGCATTGTCCAGGAATGTCCAGAGGCAGATGACCGAAATGGCCGCGATCGGTCAGCAGCAACTGTCCGTGTCCAGGACGACGGTAGCCACTACGCCGGGCGGCAAACCGAAGAAAAGGTACATTTGCACGTACTGCGACCGGGAATTCAGCAAGTCGTACAATCTGCTCATACACGTCCGCACGCACACAGACGAACGTCCGTATCCGTGTGACGTTTGCGGCAAGGCGTTCCGCAGACAGGATCATCTCAGAGATCACAAGTAAGATTGAACGATATATTTATTATTTATACACGCGTACCTCACCATAACTACCATTTATCGATTATAATATTTTATAAAATATAATTTACTATAATATATCATTTTTGTTTTTCTCGCAGGTACGTTCACATGAAAGACAAACCGTTCTCTTGCGAGTCTTGCGGCAAAGGATTCTGTCAGATGCGCACGTTGATCAGCCACCGGAAGAACGCGCAGTGCCAATGGTACCAGTATCAAAGACATCAGGCGATGACCACCCAAATCGCATCTGCCTCCGCCGTAGCCGTAGCCGCGGACACGGCACAAAACGTAAACCTGACCGACTTCAGCATCAAAAAGTTATTGGGAATCGAAGACAATCAGTGAATCGTTAGTGAAACGATATAATGTTTTACGAGATAACACCACGTTCTTTTACCAAAAAAAAAAAAAAATGTACAAAGACAATTTTCTCAGTAATTGTATAATATATTATGTTATTATAAGATATTTTGTTTTATTATAGGTACCTATTATCATTATGTATACAATTTTCCACGAATAAAGACGATGTAATATATATGACATTTCATTGTTAGGTAAAAAAAAGTAATCATAATGATCCCTAGGTATAACGTATACCTGTTGCTTATTTCGTGATTCCGACGAATCGTCACGACCGTGGAGAATATTTTATTATTACGACGGATCGTATGTTAGTATATGTTACAATATAAAACGGGTACTTACGCGTCCGTGTGCGTGCGTGCGCTAGGTGTGAATCGACGTCAAACATCACACCGCACGTACCACTGGTTACATATTATAATATAATAGGAGACCTCCGTCAACTTCCAAGTAGGTATTATAATGGTATATATACCGGATATGACCGGGTAACGTGTATATCGTCGCGTTTTCACGACCGCGGTCACTGTTTATTATTACATAATATTTACGCGTATATATATATTATATTTATAATATATTACGGTAGCAACATGTCCCCGCGAAAGGTCCGATCGCGTAGGTATACGTCAAAATAATTATATAACGTCCACTCATAATTTTACACGCTCGAACGGTATGATATACCAAATAATTGTAATATATTATATGAGTATAATTATTATTGGGTACCTACATAATATGTATGGCCCATTTCCCTCGCGAGCCGATAAAAACAATATGTGTTCTACAGAAATAATTAATTATTTCGCTATCGTATATACGTACCTACGTATAATAAACACGTCACAAAGGACAATGTGATTTTTATCGTTCCGTCCTTGTCGAATTTGTCGTTCTGCAGAACAAATATTTATATTATATTATTATGTCCTGTAGTTAACGCAGTTTGTTTTTCTTAGTGGTCATTACGAGAACGTAATATTATGATACATATTTAACATAACTTTATTATAATTTGTAAGTATATCGTTTTGATGAAAAACTGCATTGCATCAAAATATATTATATTATAATAATTTATTTTTTATTTTTAATATAGGTATGTACAATATCTATACTAAATTCGACAATAGGATATTGATTATATTTAGATAACGTATATAAATCGGGTAAGAACATTATACGTACCTAAAATAATTTACACGATACATAGAAAATAGGTTTCGGTACACGAAGGGAGAAAAATAAAATAAATTTGTGAGAATAATTTTACGCCCTTCTTCGAATCGCTGTTCTTGTTTGTTCCTCGTATAACACGATCTGTACAGTGTATAATTAATAACCGCAGATAGTTTACATAATTATTATATTATTATGTAATATTTTAATGTTTTAATAATAATATTATTTTCGGCGCATCTGCATGTATATGATGAAGAACAATTCATAAATTTATTACGCGACTTACGAAATAATCGCAATTAAAATTCATAAAAAAAAAAAAAAAACATAAATATTCGTTGAAAATTCTACAATTGATAGTTATACTATAGTATACGATCATATTATAGTAAAATTCGTGATCGGTGATCGGTTTGTTGAAATTGCGGCACCCAAAAAAATTAAAATATAATGTTATCACGTCTTATTCGTATATTATTGTCACGCAATCGTTATAGATCATGATAAGATATTATTATTAAAAATATTACCGAGTAAAATTTCGATGAGGTAATTTTAATGTTTCAATATATTATATAACTCAATAGCCTCTTTGAATTTCGTAAAGGGTTAAATATTTATTATTTCTATTGTTATTCATACGTGTATAAAAATATAATAATTATAAATATGCATTTTTACATTAAGTATAATAAATAATAATATGATAATGCGAATGAAATATGTATAGTACCTACATAAACAATGGACAATATTTTACAAATTATAATAATAATAATTATGAATTAACCTATGACAAATTTAAGCGTGTAATACATAATATATTATTATACGGAATTCGTAATGTAATTATAAAAATATTATAATATAATAACACCGTATAATTATATCGTGTAATGAATAATTAATTTCGAAAGACGATTTACAAATTAAAATTGAGTAGACTTCTTTTAACCGTTTCATATACTTAACGGTAGTTCATCAGTTTTAACATCGCAGTATAATAATAATAACAGTATATACCTATATCAATATCACGACTTTTGTCATCTTATCTGTACAACGGCGTTATCAGTTTTTAAATAAAATAATATGTATTTTTCACGTTATTGTTAATAATTTTTTTAGTACTTTTATGCGTACCGCATCATATTGCAACGACGGACCTTACATTAAAAACACAATAATAATATTATATTATGTATAGTATACATATTATAATAATAATATTACAATACGTTCTAATAATATTTATATAATAAAAATGTCTGAATAATATATTCTATCGAAAACTTAAATACATTAACGTGCGTGTCATCAACACGTATTATATGTTATTGTAGCTCTCCGATTACACGGGGTTATCGTATAGTCGTTATATTTTAATGCGTCCCAAACGTATCGTATAATATTATAATATAAAATTAAATTCCATTTTTTTTTCGTCGGATGTTGATTTTTGTTGACACCGCACACTGCACTCAGGAATAATAATAATATTAATGTCATCGATCGCTGTCGACACGACAATTAGTTTTTATTCGATTTTTTGTTTTATAGAGGTTATATCACTGATTGCTGCCGATGTTTTTTTTTCTCTTAAATATCAAATTTATTACAGATGTAATACACAAATCTATAATTGTCACGCGTCCATATTATTATTGTCGTATACGCCTTTTTTTTCGTTTTCTTTTTCTTTTTCGTTTTCATTCTTTATTTTTTTTTTTCAATTTTAGTCCACAGACAATTCGTCACGGTGGCCCGCGGCGTCCTATACACACACACAAATATAACATAATATTATTATGTTATGTGTATATGCATATAGGTATAATACGTTTTAGAACCGTGTATAATATTATCAAATTTGAAATTTATCGACTATAAACACCCTAAACACGGTTGTCGGACCGAACTTGTTGACGTTCGAACGGCAGAAGGTTAGAAGAAAAAAAATATAATATACCGTCACAGTCTATAACATTATATATGATGTATAAACCCTTTGAAACTATTTATTTTTTTGTGCCCCTGACCCCGTTTTGATAGCTAATATAATCTATACGTGGATTTTCGTTATCCTTTCACGGTTCGTGTTTGTGTATTGTGTCCATATAGACTATTTTATGGCCACGCATATACTCGTATGTATAGGTATATTATATATAAAACACACTAATGTGATAAAATTATAATACATCGGTATATTATTATTATGTTTCTTTACCTATATTACTATTATATTATTTTTATTTATATGGCTAATGGTTATATAAATGATGGACTTAACAAGTTATTTATTCAATAACTATTTAATATATGACATTTAATATTAATTTTTTCTTAACATTAAAATATACAAATTACATTATATAAAATATAAATGATATGCATTTTCTTTCGTGTGTGACCCTTGTCTTTATCCAATATATGTTATATTGTTTTGTATTGTCTTTGTACTGTATGGTATATTATTATTATTGCAGCTATTCTCTCCTTGCGAAATTCATATATTTATACTTTTCGTTTCATTATAGGACTGAATTTTACCACACCAGAGAATCAGTTTATTCTACTTTCTCTTCATTACCCCATAATATATTGAACTTAATCATCCATTTTTTATTCCTTCGCCTATTTTTTTTTTTTTATTTATAATTGTAGGAATGTATTGAAGAGTTAATTATATAAAATATAATTTATAATGATTTGAATTTCACTATTCAGTTTATATAATGGTATACATTTTTTAATAATTGTAATGAGTGTTTTTGTTTAATTGATAATTGTTATCATATAGTACGTAAATATTTTATAATATTAATTTGCTAACCACGTGAGTTACTTAACGAATGCTCGTATATCAATATTTAAATATATTCTTATAATCGAATGGTATTATCGTTATCACTAAACGTTAAAAGACATAAAGACAAAGATACAAGTGTATATAATTTATTATTTTTATTAAACGTACGAGTACGTGTGAAATGTGTAATATATTACCAAAAGTTGATTGTAAACGAAATATTTTTCTATGATTTGATTAAGTATAGTACGTCTAATACCGAGTGGTTCAGTATATAATTAATAATTATAATATCATGTCCACGCGTAAAATATAGCTTTTATAGTAATAGACCCTTTAGTACCTATTATAGACAATAACAATATTATAACAACTGTAAAAACTACGCGCAAAATGAAATAGTATGTATATCTATCATATACATATTATATATATATATATATATATATATACGAGTACATAAGATAATATCATAAATATTATTAATATAATGATTATATTATGTTTTGGAAAATACGAGTATTTAATTTTTTCTTCATAATAATAATACCAATGTAATATTACCTATTATTGAATAATTTATTATTATAATTATCATTATTCATGAACTTTCTACACGCTGAATAAACATAAATATTAAATAAAAATTCACAATAACACGAGAAATTTCGTAAAGTAGTATTTCAACCATTATTGTACTATAAATTAATAAGTATATTATAATATAGCGTGATGTGCTATGAATATTTCATATAAGCACCCAAGGCACCTATAACGTAATATCTATCCGAATCATAATGCTGACAGATTTTTTACGTTTATTGATTTATAATAATATAATATAAAGTTAACATTTAAGTTACTATTTTTTTTTTTTTTTTTTTTTTTTATCAAATTCGTAGATCAATTTTTTTATTTGTATTATAAAAGTAAAAATATAATTATTACCATAAATCCATGTACAAGATTTATGAATTTGATATAGGTACTAATATAGGTTTATAATTTTAAAACTATATCAGTAATATTACGTTATAATTCACTTGAACAGTGTACCATAAAACAAGACCGAATATCTGCTGGGTATTACGCACGTGGGAAGCATTTTAAAGTTTAAAAACTACATAGTTTAAGTATAAATGACGTGCGATACACAAAAGTAAAACATAACGATATGATATACGTTCAACGGGTCGTCGTCATTATAAATAATTATATACATAACATACCTAAAACATAATTTAAACTGAAATGTGATATTTTGATCGTCGAATAGTGTTAGAATAGTCCATAAGTGTCATATTATCGTTTACCTATTTATTATAAATTATGTCAATTTAGAATGATCACTTATTAAATTATTATATAAAATTATAAGTACTTAAACATATAGCATATATTATCTACGTCATACGTGGACGTAATTAAGACATACACATCACTACATCAGTCGTTTGTTATTACGACCATATACATATATATAATGTATATAATATCATCATAATGGTAATATGTGCGAAAGAATGACCACTTATTATATATTATTATTACAATTACAATACATATTATAAAGATGATTCGAAATCTTCATGACAACCGTTTATATATTATATAGCTCACGAATATAGTAGTCGATTATAAAAACGTTATACACGAGATTATATATTATATATATATATATATATAAATATACACTTACTCGTATACCACGATCGTGGTATACGAGTGCGTTTAATTTTCCCACGCCCACGTAGTAATTTTTTCCTCTCGTTGATTTGCGGCGAAGATATTATATCTGTCTTATACTACTCACAGAGATAGAGTGCCACTAAACATCGTAAATTCGTTAATACCAATAATAATTATTTTTATTAGTTATTGCTTGGTCCTTATTACTTATTATATATTTATATAGGTATATAATATATTCGTTTATATATAATATACATACCTATATATTAGAATTATGAATAAGAAATGTATAAAAAAAAAAAACGAACTTTTTTATACAACTCAATTATTAATATCGTATTTTTATATTACAATGTTATATGAATATAATATATAATTTATTATCATATATTTAGAGTTATCGCTGTATATTTGCGTTCTTCCCGCAAGGAGATGAGCGATCCAAGTTGGAATTAAACGAATGGAGACGGAACATAAAAAATATGCAAATACATTACCTCCTATAATCTATAAACGTGAAATTTACAATATAATATTATATTTTAACACTCGTTATACCACGGACGTAAAATTATATTTTTAAATATATTTTAAACATTAGTTATTACTATTTATTAGTTGTTGTACACTCGTAACATAATAATGCGTGGGTTACCTATAACAATAATTATTATACTATAATGCAGTATTATATTAAATGCACCTATCATACTCCGAAACCTAATGTTATAACTTATAAACTATTACATTATTACTATAATGTCAATGCTTACCATCACGAAATGTATAATCTGATATTAACCCGATCGGTATGATTATACGAGTATAATTTTTAAATAATCTCTATAATTAAGCATTTAATATGAAATTTTCTATGTGACATATACGACATACCAATTCAAAATATAGATACAAATTATATTAAGATATCGTAAATAATCACGATAACAAAAAATATATACTTAAAAATGTATACTTTTATTATGTATATACATAGGCATATTTCGGTAACAATGTTACCATCCTCAGTACTAATCTGACCGATACGTAATGAAGATAATATGATAACATTGTTATCAAAATACGTATAGTTACACAATAAAAATAATTATTTTATGGATTTGTGTATGTTTTTTATTTATAGTTATTGTTATTATTACAGATCAAAATATAAAATATAATTTTATCCTTTTAAGATTATATAAGGTACCTACTTATATTCTTTTTAGATATAAAACTATATAATACGTATATACTATATCTATATAATAATATGTAATATAGTGAATATACTAATATAATCATAGGAGGAAATTTACTAAAATTTTTGGAGGAGCTAATACTTACCACAGCATTATAGCATTATATAAAGATGAGTGTCTTGATGTTAAAAGAATCCAATTTAATAATTATTATTACTTATTAGAGCACAACGGTACATAATATTATATAGACATAGAATATTGTAAAAACGAAAAGGAATTACTGATAACATAAATATGAAATAATAAATATAATGTAATGTAATACGACAAATATTTGAGGGGACTAAGCCCCCCTCAAGTATCCCTCATTTTCGTCTATGAATATAATATATTAATATTAAGGTTAATCATGATGAAAATATTATGATAAAACGTGTTAGAATCATCGTGCGCCGTCACGGAAAAGTTACGAGCACCGCAAAATTCTTGGAATTAACCAGAAATAATTATAATATATACGGTGCGGCGAAAGTAGACGACAGAGCGCAATGACAAACGGTTACTATTATACACAATTTTCTAGTTAATTGAACGCGGCCAAAATATAGCGTATATAACGCACTTATATAATATTATAAGCCCGAGGGTATACAATAGCCGTGTATATAATATTATATGACTGAAACAATAAAGCTAATAATAAAGACAACGACGATATTATATACACTATAGCTGCTTTATACCTACATCGGTTTTTGGGGTCTTCCAAAATAAACTTTTGACTTTGCACATCAAAGCGAAACGCCTCCGGTGACAGTTGCGACGTTTTTCTTCGTGCAAATCCGGTACCGCGCCGCCGAGGTTGACAGTAAATTGTGTTGTATATATTATATATAATATATAATATACAATATACCTAACCGAGAGAAGAAGTCCCCTCGGGCCACGACGACAGAGAAATCCATTATGCGGCGTCGGCGGTTCACGTGTATAATATTAAAACAACGTCAACGGAAACGTATAGGAAGTACGCCTATACACGCACACATCCCCCAAAGGATACATAATATTATCATGTGTATTAAAATTACGATTCTCATCGATTGTATATACTCAATTTTCCTTTCGTGTTTTCGTAAAATCTAATAAAATAATATATAATATTACGTATATTATATATTATACTCGTGTATTTTGAACGATAAAATATATTATAAATATAATATAAATATTATAATATATATATGTATAACTATAGGTGTCACTATATAGTGGGGGGGAGGTCTTAGCTTAACATATATTTAAATAAATTTTCTATTGAAATGAATTATAATTATTTATAATTTTAAATAATCGAATGTATATATATATATTATATATATATATATTTATATATATATTATTATAAATGCAATGAAGAAAGGCTATAGCTCAAGCCTGCCTATAACTTCAAGATCTATAATATCTTTATTATAATAACTGCGTGTAATATTGTAATTGAAAAAATAGACGTCTAGGTAAATTAAAAAATAATTACAAGATAATGTAGGTATTAAGGAGTTGGCAAACGATCGATCGTGAAATCTAAAGTCGATTTTCCCTGAAAATTTTGTTGTGTGATCACAAAGGCACTATATATATATATATATATATATATATGTGTGATAAAATTTTGGAAACTTTACTTTAATTATACTACAAAATAGAGGACATTAAATATTTTGTAAAGTTCTCGTTTTTATGTATATAATGTTTTATAAAATTAACAGTTTTAGATTTTATAAGGTCTAAAAATTTTACTGAAGTACACTCACATATTACTTAACATGGAGTCAAAATATTAAAACAATCCCAAGTCTCAATTTTTTTTTTTATAGCTGTTTAAGTTGATATTTTTAGTTCAAATGAAAATCTTTGAATCTATACAAGTATTTTTCTTATAATTTCTCAATACTTTTAGAATAAAAATTAATGAAATTTGATAATATTTGAAATTTTTTGATAATTTCATTGAAGCATATTGATATATTATATTCTAACGGATTTCCAAAATATTAGGAAAATCTCAAATCTCAATTTTTTTTAAAGGTGTTTAAAGTTAAAATTTCAGTAAAATCAATATTTAAAGTATTTATATGGATTCTTCTCATTATATATCAATATTTTACAATAATGTTAAATAAAATTGACAAAATTTTATTGAAGCTTAAATATGTTTTACTTAACTCCGTTCCAATTAATTGTGTTTTATAAAAATTCACGATTATTTTTTTTATAAATGTTTAAAGTATAAAAAGCAAGGGAAGAGAAATTGGTGTGGAATGGATAAAGATGTAAAGAGGATGGTGTTGAATTTTGATTAAAATTTGAATGCAATGATAAATCGTTACATTCGAAAAACGATTTTGAGGGAAGTAGTGTCAGATTTAGGTATTTAGGTGACTCATATAGTTGTTTATATTAAATTATTTATATTGAACATAGAGACAGATAAATGTATACATTTTAATTGGTCCATATATTATCTGATGGATTTCCCTCAAAATCGTTTTTCGAATGTAATTATTGCACTCAAATTGTAATCAAAATTCAACACTATCCTCTTTACATATGAATCCCTTCCATTGATTTTTATTTTTAGATTTGGGAGAAGCCAAAAATGTATTAATTATCAATTATGTGGTCCTCTTTTATTTTATTTTTTTTTTATGCATTTAAACATTTTTTCTATCCCTAATAATTATTCTCCGATTTTCACGAATAAAACATGTTATCGGTTAGAAATTTTATGTAGTTGATACTATTATATTTGGGTTATTTTTCTAATTTCTCAAAATTGGACATATAGGAGAATAAACTTCCAAAAAATGATGAAAATAAGACGATAACACTTTCCTATTTACAGCTGTATTCCTTCCATAATAATATCAGTTATACAATAATATCAGTTATACTTTTCTTCTAGTATTTTTTTATATAAGATTAATTAATAATTTTATGTAAATCTCGTTTTACATATTATCGTAAAAATTATCTTATTATCTTTTTGCACTCAAAAGTATAAACTAACAATTTGTTCAATTGACATTTATAACCAGGTTACAAAAATGTTTATCAAACATTTATGGGCACATTATGGATTACTCCATGATGGTGGTCTAGTTAGCTGGTTGCTTGCTCAACACAATATACAATTGTGTTCACCGACGACGACTACTACAATATAAAACATAACGCATAGCTTAGGTTGTATATGCACCAATGTAATAGGAGCAAAATACATTTATTATTATGGTAATATAGTACGTTGTAATCAAGTGAGTTTACATACATAAACAAAAGACAAACTTCATTGAGATATTTTTTGTTGAGTACTTGTAGATAATTACTTTTATTCATTATAATACCAATACATTTTTTGCTTCCCTCAAATACATCATACATACTATACATCATATTATGGAGTAATATTTATTCAATGAGCATCGCTATTATCTTCAGTCTTCTACCAAAATACTGCTTTGTACAGAACTGGGAACATACGCATAGCTTAGGTTGTATATGTTGGTGCATATGCAATGAATAATGATACTATGTAATCAATAGGGGCAACGTTAATTTATTATTATATTATGTTATAATCGATTGCGAGTAGCTATGGTGTTTTAAAAAAGAAATTATCACGTGAATATAGTACCTATGTAATATTCAATTAAATTTTGATGTCTCTAATTTCAAAATTGTCTGAATTATCAAGAAATATTTAAATAGACTTTGTGAAAATTTCAATTCTCGTGAACGATGCCGTATTTGCATCATAATTGGTAGTTTTATTTGCCTTATATGTTCAATACTGAGAAATTAAAAACATAACCTTCATGTAGTATTAACTGAGTCTACTTTTCAACTGGAAATATATTTTAATCATAATAATCGGATCATTAATTCCAGTAGAACATTTTTCAACATACATAAACAAAAGACCAACTTTATTGAGATACTGATTGTTGAGTACTTGTAGATAATTATTTTTATTCATTGTAATACCAATACATATTTCGCTTTCTCAAATACATCATATACCTATACCATACATTATATTATGGAATAATATTTATACAAAGTGCATAGCTATTAATTTCAGTCTTCTTAAAAGAATACTGCATTGTACAGATCTTCGTACTCCTTACGAAATTTCTTAATGTCTAATTCACAATCTTCTATAAGTTTCTCCGATATTTCATATTTTTTCTTATGATAATTTGATAACCACTTCCAAAACTGGATTACTATAATATCACCTTCATTGAGTGTCTCCAACAAAATTACATTTGTATCCTTAAAATCAAGAACTTTATATTTAAAATCCAATATATAAAAATTCTGAAACTTTAATGCAATGCAATCAAACTCACGTTGCTTCTCCTGGATCTTCTCTTTGTCAACCATCTTCTGCAACGTAATTAACTTTCTAATGATATTTCTTGCCCCTACACGAGCTTTATCCTTCACTGTCTGAAGCTCCACGAAAGTTTTAGAGAAGTCATTAAATTGACTAAAAATCTCATAAAACTTCCATCCATATTCAAAGAAGAAGAGAATAAGGAATATTCTAATAATCTCATACATCTTTAAATTTTCTTAAGGTACTCGATGCTTCAATACTTCTATAAGCTCATATATATAGGGGATTAGAAAATTTATTCGACACGGAAGAGATATATTTTATTAAAGAGTAGGTACCGTATCTTTTATGTAGATCTGCAGTGGTTCAGTGGTTCAGTGGTTATTGAGAGGTGATGAACTACTTTCGGCGGTAGGGCGGTAGGGCGGTAGGGCGGTAGGGGGGGGCGATAAACAAGTTTAGAGTAGTAGGTCGGTGAAAAATAAAATAATACATACTTTAAAATAATACATCCATAATATAACAGATATCAGTCACTAATAGGTAGTGTTTTCACATTTATTACCTTTATTATTTTGGCGATTGTATGTGCACATTTATATATTATTATACTGTATTATCTTAAATTAAATTATTAAATTACCATTTAGTATTTATAGTTTAAGTATTGTCTTGTGGATAATATATTTAAATAAATAAAAACCCAAATCCACAAAAAATTTACTTTTAAGCAAATACGTATTTCGGTAACAAAGTTGCCACCATCAGTGCAAAACACAGACTGACTGACTTATTTAAATACCATTTAGTAAACTGTTTGATTCAACCTGAACATGTTGTAGTATTCGTTTTCGTTATTACAATACTATTTATTTATTTATTTATTTTTAACAAAAACTGGACAAGCCCAAGAATAAATGACATTAGTATAACAAAAATTTAAACATTTACAACAAAATGAAATATAGAATAGTTAATATAATATTAATAAAATATAATTAATAATAATAAGTTAACTAAATTAACAAAAGAACCAAAACTTGGACTATGGCATAGTAAAAGAGGGGTCAGAATTGGCAATTAACATTAAACGAGTTATTGGGGAGTTTAGTTGATAATTGGTGGTGGAAAATGGAATTAGAAAAGGAAAATAGGATCGTGTGTGACGAGCAGGAATTTTAATATTTATGAGAGATAGTAAGTCAGGAGAGTCAATTTTACCAGAAAGAAGACCTAAAAGGAAGGAGAGATTCAGAGAATGCCTTCGGTCAGAGAGTGTAGAGAGATTTAGGTAACGAAGTACAGGAGAATAATCATGAGGGGGATGAAGGATACCTAATTTAAAAACAGCATAGCGGAGGAACTTACGTTGTACATGCTCAATCATTACACTGGCATTAGCAGTAGATGGGTCCCAAAAGACGCATCCATACTCAAGTACGGGACGGACGAGAGCACAAAATAAAGCTTTAAGTGGTGCGGAATTATCACGTAAGGGACGTTAAAAAATTAATTGCCGCTCAAAGGGGCGGTTACCTAAAAAAGGTTGAGAAACACTGATGTAGAGCAAGCTAAGAATAAAGTATATGCCAAGATTTGATAAGATTAAGTTTGATTAATTTAAGTTAGGTGGAAAGATGACATCCAATGGTAAAGGCCTCATCCTTAAGCATACACATTTTTCTTAGCTTAGTCAAAATAAAAGATAATACTATCAACGGATATCAACGGTTAAAAATACTATACCCACTAATTAATAGTCAAACCTCACTGAGTTGGAAGTGCTCATTATTGTTATATGAACAAATCATTCGTCCCCTAATTCTTTATGCCGTCCCGGTAAATGCGCCTCAACTTACTTAAACAAAATTTAAGTGTTACAATTCAAAGTTCTACGTGTAATCTCAAATGCCCACTGGTTTGTTCGACTTCAAATTACTAACTTTCAAAAACTACATAAAGGACTTATCAGTAAAATTCTTCAGTCATCTACAAAAAGCACTTCAGGCTGAATTCCCGTCCAACCAGTCGCAGACTACAACGCGTTCGTCCCCATGATGTTTTAAACACTAATTTATTGTAATTTATATATAAAAGTATATACACCTATATTTAGTTTATAATTGTTAAATATTGTTGTATTGTAAAAATTGTAATTCTTATATACTTAATCAAATATTGTTTACCATATGATGATACAATGTGATCTGTTATACAAAATGTTAACAAATTGTAATTCTATATAACTCAGTACCTATAGTGACAAAAGTCAGGAACTTTAAAAAAAAAAAAAAAAAAATGAGTTAATAATGTGTAAAAATGATGATATTTAAACTCGTTCAGTTATAACTTATTATAATAATAAATTTAATTTGCTCCTATCAAATTGGTGCATATGCAATCTAAGCTATGCCTTATGTGATATGTTGTGGTAATAGTCGTCGGTGAACACAATTGTAGATTGTGTTGAGCAAGCAACCAGCTAACTAGTCCACCATTATGGAGTAACCCATAATATGCCTCTAACAGTTTGATAAATGTTTCTGTAACCTGGTTATGAATGCCATTTGAACAAATTATAAATTTATAAGTTTAAGTGCGAAAAATTAAATACGAGTTATTGTTACGATAGTATGTTAAACAAGATTTATATAAAATTATGAATGAATCTGATATAAAAATACTATAGAAAAGAAGAATAGATTTTTTAATAATATAAAATAAAATTAAGCATTTTATATTAATATTGATATTTTTTGAACTTCTTAACAATTGAAAAAGAGTTTTAGATTCTGAGCGAAGCGAAAAATTTATTGGTTTTACAATGATGTGTATCTTTTTTTTTTGTTTCTTAAGACACTTCTATTACCAGAAATATTACTCCGATTTTTACGAATAGCACATTTTTTGTACGAAACACTAACCTATGATTTATTGTTATGATAATACGTTAAACGAAATGTGTTTTATATTCTTACCTGACATAAAAAGAAGTAAATTATATGATACTTTGTTTACGTTTTATATCGGTATCATTTTAAGGGGAACATGATACATATTTTGAATGTATTGAAATATATAACTAAGGATCTTAAGAAAAAATATGAGTAGGTACCTATAAGCCTATAACTTAAAATAAAAATTATAGTACCTACCTAACTATTATTCCATATTATTAACTCGTAATTTATTTTTTTGAATAATAAAAAATAAATTTAAACATATTATATTAGTATTGTTTGTGAAATTCTATACAATTGCAAAATTGCTATAGATTCTGATCGAAGCGAGTTATATAATGGTTTTACAATGATGTGTCTCTTTTTATTTGTTTTTTATGTCTCAAGCACTTTTACTACCCGAAATAATGCTCCGATTTTCTTTTTAGGTCTTTTTTCGAATTTCTCAAAATTCACCCTATGCGATAGAAAAAACGACCAAAAAATAACGAAAAACGATAGTTTTCATGATAACTGAAATTTCGACGAATTCGATTTCAATATTTCACGATAACTCAGTCAGTTTTAAAATTAGAGACTTGAAAATTTTATTCGATATTTACATAGATATAATATATATGTGATAAAATTTTGGAACCGTTGTATTTTTTTTTTCAAAATATAAAACGTTGAATATTTCGTTTTTATGTATAATATAATGTAATGTTTGATGAAATTGGCAGTTTTTGGTTATAAAGTCTGAAAATTTTTACTGAAGTATACTCACATATTACTTAACAATATATCAAAATATTAGAAAAATCCCATGTTACAATTCTTTTTATAGATGTTTAAATTTTAAATTACATTTAAATCAATTTTTAAAAAATTTATATGGATTTTTCTTATTATATTTCAGTATTTTAGATTCTGAGCGAAGCGAAGAATGTATTGGTTTTACAATGATGTGTGATTTTTTTTTGTTTTTTGTTTTTTTTTTTTTTTTTTATTCTGAAGATATTTTTACTACCCGAAATAATGCTTCGATTATCACGAATAGGTTATGTTTCCGGTAGCAAAATGGATCTAGTTGGTACTTTATTTAGGTCATTTTTTGAATTTCTCAAAATTGACCCTAAGCGGTAGAAAAAACTTCGAAAAATTGACGAAAAAGCGGCATTTTTCACGAAAAATGAAATTTTGACAAATTCAATTTCTATATTTCACGATAACTCAGGCAATTTTTAAGATAGCGACCTGAAATTTTTTTTGTATATTCACATAGCTATTATATATATGTGGTAAAATTTTGGAACCGTTATGTTAATTTTTCTACAAAATATAGGACTTGTATGTGTGATAAAATTGTCAATTTTGGGTATTTTGGTCTGCAAATTTTACTGAAATATACTTACATATTACTTAACATCATACTAAAATATTAGAAAAATCCCAAGTCACAATTTGTTTTTATAGCCGTTTTAAGTTGATATTTTTAGGAAAACGAAAATCTTAGAATCCATACGTATAAATAAATATTCTGAAAACACTTTTACTACCCGAAATAACGCTTCGATTTTCACCAATAGCGAGTTTCAGATGTAAAAGTGAATGTAGATGGTACTTTATTTGAGTCATTTTTCGAATTTCTCAAAATTGACTATAAGCGGTAGAAAAAACTTCGAAAAAATGGCATTTTTTACGAAAAATGAAATTTTGACGAATTCAATTTCTATATTTCACGATAACTCGGGCAATTTTTAAGTTAGAGACTTGAAAATTTTTTTGGGTGTTCACATAGCTATTATATATATATGGTAAAATTTTGGAACCGTTATGTTAATTTTTTTACTAAATATAGGACTTCGAATATTTCGTAAATTTCTCGTTTTTACGTATATAATGTTTGATAAAATTAGCAATTTTTGGTATTAGGGTCTGAAAATTTTACTCAAGTATACTTACATATTACTTAATATCATAATAAAATATTAGAAAAATCCCTAATCTCAATTTTTTTTTATAGCTGTTTTAAGTTGATATTTTTAATTCAAACGAAAATTATATTCTGACTGAACTTCGCTCAGAATCGTTTTTTCGAATGCAATGGTTTATCATTGCATTCAAATTATAATTAAAATTAAACGCTATGATTCGCACACCTGTATCCTGTGCGGCAGGAGTATCAGCTCATCTTTTTTATTTTTCAATAATGAAATTAACAAAAAAATTTTAAAATGTTATTGAAGCTCAAATACATGTTACTTCAATCAATTCCATTTAATTATGCATTATTACAGTTACGATTTTTTCCTTATATATATTTTGCTTTAAAAGCAATGGTAGGGATACTGGTGTAGAAGTGATACAGGTGTAAAGAGGATAGTGTTGAATTTTGATTGACATTTGAATGCAATGATAAATCATTACAGTCGGAAAACGATTCTGAACAAAGTATTGTCATATTTGTGTATTTTGGATACTCATTTAGGGGTTTTATGATAAATTATATTTAAATTGACTGTGAATAAAAATAAGAGATTTTATGTAAAAAATTTAATCGCTATGTATATTATCTAATAAACTTCGCTCAATATCGTTCTCACGAATGTAATAATTTTTCTTTGCATTCAAATGTTAAATAAAATTCAATACTTTCCTCTTTACACCTGTATCCCTTCTACATCAATATCCCTTCTCTTTTTTATTTTTAATTAAAAAAAACGAAATAATATATTAAAGTTGTGGTAATTAAAATTTAATTGTAACAATAATCCAAACTCTTATATAATTTAGTTTATACGCATTTATATTAGGTACTTATGTTTGTTTTATATTTAAAAATATATAAATATGTGATACTATAAATTAAAATGATGTAATTATTCATAATTTATTTTTCCAAAATGAATCTGGTGTTTATTCAGTTGTTTTACCGCATTACCGCAGCTCGTACTTGTACAGTAGAATTATAATATTCGTTTAATATGCAGAATAAACCACATAAACTTATACTTATTATATAATATTGTTATTTTTGTAATTTTATTTTATCTTATTTTTTCTTTAATGATGAAGCCATACATACGCAAAGTAGTTACTCTATGTTCACTCACTGATGTTCTGTCATATCAAACACGTCTTCAGTTTCAAGACAATGACTAGTCGAGTTTAGATTTTGCCACTTTATGAGTAATATTTAATTTTTTTGAAAAAAGACTAAATATTATAAAATTTTATTATTTTAAAAAGGCGTATTTCATTTTAAATTGTATAACTTGTATACTGTATATAATATATACGCATACGGCATAGGACGTATTATTTAGAAAAAAAAAATGGCAGATTTAATGGAATGTCTTATTGTTACTGGTAGCAGCATTTTTAGAGACGATGTTTTGTAAGTACCTATAGATAATGAGATTTTTATTTTTATTTATGTTTTTATTTGTACTGGTTTGTTCCATTACTTAATTGTTATTTCACTGATTATATATTTAAACTACTTTGTTGATCGACAGTGAAAGAACTTCAGTAGGTACCTATTATATATTATAATTAGAAAAAATAAATTATATTATTACTATAAAATTTCAAAAATATTATTCTTAAAAGTTAAAATATAACATATATATATATTATATTAATTTTTAACCTCAGTTACAAAAACAAAATATAACCACTGTAAAAGTGTAAAATGTTCGTGATGAATATATTAGAAATTAATCTATTTTATATTGTTAAATAATTTAATAAATAATATATTAATTATTTATTTATTTTATTTTATAAATAATCGAATTAATTTAATATAAATCAAGATATTTAGAAATGCATAAAATCGCGTTTCATCGAGTTTATATTCTCTTAAATTGTGTTTATACAAATATATTCGTGATGAATATATGCACTGTGCCTGATGGGGGGAGGCGAGGGGGTTCCTTGCCCCGGGCGCTACTAGTTAAAGGGCGCTGTTAAGGCTCGATTAAACAGAGAGCGGATTGTCCACGCGGACTATTACACGAAAATTAAATTTTTAAGAAATTTGATTTCATACTTCACGATAACTCGGGCAGTTTAGATGTAAGAGACTTAAAATTTTTTTTGGGTATTAATATAGGTACTATATATATGTAATAAAATTTTGGAATCACTACACTAATTTTTTTATAAAATATAGGACTTTGAATATTACGTAAAATTCTCGTTTTTATGTATATAATGTTTGATAAAATTAGTAATTTTGGGCATTAAGGTCTGAAAATTTTACTGAAGTATACTTCTATATTACTTAACATCATACCAAAATATTAGAAAAATCCCAAGCCAAAATTTTTTTTATAGTTGTTTAAAGTTGATATTTTTAGTTTAAACGAAAATCTTAAAATCCATACAAGTATTCTTCTTATTTCTTTATTTCTCAATACTTTTAAAATAAAAATTAATAAAAAACCAAAAAATTTGGAAAATTTTATTGAAGTATACTGATATATATCTTAACGTATTTCCAAAATATTAGGAAAATTTTGTAGGTTTTTAATTTGAAATTTGAGTAAAATCAATATTTAAAGTACATATATTAATATGGATTTTTCTTATTAGATTACAATATTTTACAATAATGTTATATAAAATTGACAAACATTTTTTTTAAATTTTGAATATTTTATTGAAGCTTAAATACATTTTAGTTAACTCAGTTCCAATTAATTGTAAATTTTTACATTTACGATTTTTTTTTTTTAGCTGTTTAAAGTATAAAAAGAAGAACTGATATTTCTGCCGCAGGGATACATGTGTGCAAATTATAGTGTTTAATTAGAATTAGAATTTGAATGCAATGATTAACCATTAAATCCGAAAAAATTATTTTGAGCGAAGTTCTGTCAAATATGGGCATTTAGCTAACAAGGGATTTTATGAGCATTTATATTAATAACTTAAAGACTTGAAAATGATATAGGGTGTTTATTTATGTAGAAAACTATGTAGAAAATTAAGAAAACTGAAATTTCGACGAATTCGATTTCAATATTTGACGATAACTTAGGCAATTTTGAAGTAAAAGACTAGACAATTTTATAGGGTGTTCATTTATGTACTATTTTAATCCATACCTACTACATTATCTGACTGAACTTCGCTCAGAATCGTTTTTTCGAATGCAATGGTTAATCATTGCATTCAAATTCTAATTCAAATTAAACACTATAATTTGCACACATGTATCCCTGCGGCAGAAATATCAGTTCTTCTTTTTTATTTTGAAATTTGTATAATATTGTTATTTATTTAAAATTATGAAATAAAAAAATTAAGGTTACTGATATAATGAAATATATTATATAATTTATATAACTGTCATTATAAGTTATTTATATATATATAAATGTGTATGCTATTTAATGATTACAAGTAGAAAAATCATTTGTATTTTATAATAATGTTTAAAATTATAACATATTATTATTATCTCCATATTTTAACGATACTCATTACGAGATATTTAAAACTACACGATTTGATGAATTAAATAATTACAATAAATATTAATATGCTATACAACAATTATTATTCTGTTTTCAGAAATAATTTAGAATATTACCATTTACTTATTATAATTTTAACATAATATACACGATTAAATACTTATAAATTATAATATTATGTATATATTTTTATATACGAGTTTTTTTTAATAGACTGATTAATTTAATTTAATTACAATTTATTATTTATTATAATTTATTATAATCATATTAATAAATCGTAACAATTTGACTTTATATTTCCATTATTAGTCTCATTATATAATATTATTTTATGAAACGTTATTATAAATACGCACTATGTAGTTTTACATTCTAATTTTTAGTTTAGGTACCTATTATTATTATTATTATTATTATTATTATTATTATTATTATTATTATT
>JAIUCT010000022.1:3677553-3745045 GCA_021307375.1 Tetraneura akinire | reverse complement strand
TAATAATAATAATAATAATAATAATAATAATAATAATAATAATAATACTGTATAATACTGTATAATACTTTATGTACGTATATAATACTTGTTGGATATTATGTGTTTTAAGAACGTGTATCGATTTTGCGTGTGGTCGTCGTGTGTATAAACGACTACACATAAATAATTCTGTATTGTGACGCTGACGCCGCACATGGTGACATTAACGATGTAAATAAAATATAATATAATATAATATTGTACGTAGTCGAACGGTTAAAACTTAAAAGAACTTCAGCAGTATATCGTTTTATTATACGATGCATATCATTATATAGGTATATATTTGTATTAGGTAGTGTCCAAAATGCCCAAATTCAATAGTAAATACCTAGATTTAAATTCTACGCATTATACACAAAATAATATTATTATACAATATAAAAACAAAGCAGCCGGTCTACCAAAGTAACAAACACTTAATAATAATATAATATAGTATAGGTATATATTTTATTATTCGCTAGGCTTTCTCGTCGGATATTTCGTTCGACAAACACGCGTGTAAATAACTAAATAATAATAGATATTAAAATATAATATTATAAATAAGATAAAATATTTCGTGTTACGGTGTAATAAATATTATATTAATTATCGTTAATTATTACGGTGCGCTGTCTCAAGTGCGCAGAAGTGGCTTTTCATCGCGTCAAAACGATACGTGTCGAAATCTCGTATATTATATAATATTATACTCCGACCGGTCAAGTGTGATTTTCATCCCTGCGAAATGCTCCTCACGCGTATAGGTACTTATGTAACCAACAATATTATTATTGTATACGTATAAATAACGTAACATCATATTATAATAATATATTATATACTAAGGGAGAAGTGCGTCTGAATAATGCGTATAATATTATAATAATGACGTAGTTACAGCCCACGGCGAAGGGATCGCGATTTATGATTGCGTCTTTATACGGAATATCGCTCGTGTTCTGGTGCGTGAAAACCAACACGGTCATTATATTATTATAATATTATGTTATGTTTGACGAAAAAATGTGGGTGGTATAATAATATGGGCATTATATACGAATATTTACGACGTACTACACTCGTATATCGTATAATGGTATATATTACGATGTACCTATATATAATATTATTATTATATACGTTCAGAGACAAATATATTATTTTCGAGAAAAACGTTCTAATTTTCGCCCCTCACCCTACACCCTTATGTCACGCGTACCTATGTATTATATACAATTTTACAAGGACGGTCGGGGATTAATGAGTACAAAAGCGTATAGGTACTCCGAGAGGCGTTAAGAAAATAAATTGATATCGTATAATATTATATGTATTATATTATAATATGTTAAAAACCTGGATAAACAAACAACAGTTTGGGTTATTGTTATTATATAGAGGTACCTACTATTTTCGGTACTCGAGAACATTCCGCGTGCAGGTTGTTCAAATCGCTGTTGATAAAATTATTTACAAGTATATACCTACGTATATTATCAGGAATATAATATTTATGTATATTTATAGTACGTACTTAAATTCACATAAATATCGATTTAATTCACTTTTTCGTTCCACTCGAAATGTACCTATACATAATTATGCATTGAGACGAGTATATAAGAGCACAACCGATAAATATATATTATAATATAATGGTATATATTTTATAAATTTATTTTCCTATACACCGTGCGATCGATGTGTCATGAGTGTATGACATAGAAAAAGAAAATATTTATATAGTGGGTAATTAATAACATCTTATACGTTTTAAGTTGACAGCATTTTATATATTATACTCGTATTAAAAGTATTTCGTATATTATAATATTATATTTATATTATAATATTATTAGTAGATATTCAAAGTCAAATTATTATTATATAATAAAATATATTTTGTACAATTTAACGTTTATCAACCATTTGATGTTTGAACGTTAAGTTTATGGTGCAATATGCATACCTACATAATAATTATTAATTATTATTATAAAACTTTTATTCAATAAATGTAAATTAAATCATTATTTAGTATCTACCTATATTATAATTAAACAATTTTGCTTTGAAATTAATTAACAATTTGAAAAGATCAATTAATGGTTTACATTTTTAGAGCAAAACAAGATATTGTTATTTATATAATTTTTTTTTCTGTGATTGTATAAATTAAACCAAATATTAACGAAAAAATATGCTTTTAAATTAATCATTTTTTAATGATTATTTTCTTAATTTCTATATAAAATTGTAAATTTTAATACAATCTCTTTTATTAACGAATAATTAAACATAAATAAATAATGCTCATTTACGAATTATACATACGATGATTATAATAAATTCGTTATTACGTTTATATTTTTTCTTTGAGTTTATTTAACTTTACCCTCTTATAGTTTTATCTGAAAGGTTACTAAAAAAATGTATAATGATTTAAACAAATTATTTTTTTTTTTCACAGATAATTTTTTTATTATTATTATTATTTGCGGTTAGATAATATAATATGTATGTATATATATATATATTTTTTTTTTTATCACAAGTGAAACATTATTAATTATAATAGTTCTGTCCCATTAGAATAGTTATTGATAAATTTCGATAAGGGTATAATAGTTGTATGCATAATATATTAAAATAAATTGGCTATTTTTTTTTTTTTTTATATAAATAGTATTTATGATTTTATAAAATTATATGACTGATAAAATTCTACTATAAAAAAAAAAAATAAATATTTTTTGCTGTAGAAGTAGATAATTGATATGTTATATATTATGTTGTAATACACTGATACGCAGAATAGAAGCTACCAGAGATATGTAACTTGTATTTATAAGAAAAAATAATTATTCACTGTAATACTACATTAAAGTTTTAATAATTTTAGATTCTGAGCGAAGCGAACAATGTATTATTGTTTCACAATGATGTGTGTCTTTTTGTTCATATTTCAAATGTTCTGTTTGACATAAAATGTATATATTATGTACTGTAACTTGTAAGTTCATAGTGTATGGGTATCTATAAATAATTTTTTTTTTCTAACATTAATTGTAATGTTATGAAATTAATCCTCACGCGTATAACATACAAGATACAATAATTTACGATCAAAATGAATTATTATATTATTTCAAGATAATTTTTATTAGCTGCTATTGAATCAAATGACATATTTAATGTAAAATGATATGTTGATTTTTGATTTTTTAAACTTGTTCTTAAATTATCCATCTATATTATCTAAACTGTATTATAGTATTATAATACAATTTAACACAATAGAAATACTAATATAATAAAAAGATTATTGCAACAACTAATATACTCGTACATATTTTGATGTTATTATATTAAAATATTATCTTTTAACATTAATTTACATAAATCATATCCAAATTAATTATATGCATAACATAATATGTACTGTTTACTCGCGTTTGCGTTACAAGTTCGTTACAGTTCGTTTCAAACTTAAAACGTGAATATTTCGATTGTCGATCACGTTTTCACGACAATGAAATCCTATAATTGATTCGCCCTTCTGTTATATGTGTCACGTTTAAAATATATCGGGAATAATAATAATAATATAAAATAATAGATTATTATAAGTATAACAGTTTTTACTTTTTATACTATACAAACGTGGGGTCCTCGTTGGAGCTTATGATCGATTTTTATGGCCGTATAATATAGGTAATAAAAGTAGCCCTCCTGGCTTGTGTTTGCTTTTAATTTGGACCTCGGGAACGCCATCGATTAAGACAATAAACCGTTCGAGAGATACGCGCGTTAAGCTATATAGCTATATGACAATATTATATTAAAAACCAGCTCGTCGTCGTCGCCGTGTTTGTTTTCTTACTCATCGCGCGCACCGCTCGCCACCGAGACGCGTCTTTTATATACATTATATAATATTATACGTATATATGGTCGACCGTATAATTTATATATTGGAACTTAATCAGACTTAACCGACGACTTTTCTCCACGTCACGTTTATATATATTATATACTATCGGTCAATATAATAATATAACACTACGGGCAGTATAATACGTGTGTATATAATATTAAACGACGTTTCCGGACGCACTAAACGAAAGTCAACAGCAGGAAGTCGTATAATCCGTTTTGGTCGTCAAAATAATATATTATTATTATATTGGTCGGCACACTTGAACATTTCAGCGATTGCTGGACGAGAAGAAGTAATAAAGGAGTAATAATAATAATATTATAAATATTAAAATATTATTGTGGACACGCGCTCGCCATTCAATTCTACTCGTATTAAGGTTTTTTGGTTTTTTTTTTCACACGTGAAAAAAGAAAAATTAGATAATACAATTATACTTTAATAATATATTTCATGTTATATTATTATATTAGATATAAAACGGACAAACTACACGAATACTACTTCGAATTCAGAAAATGTTGACAAGGGGGTACCTCGTACCTAATACCTATACAAACATATCGTTTAGGTATGATTTTGTAAAATTTTTCAAATTAAAACGAAATATAATTTAAACGTTTTTGAAATATTATTGGCCCAAAATTTTTTTTGTACTTCCTCTCTAATTCCATCATATACTATAGTTGTTATACCTTCCATAGAAGTCACGATAATAATATAATGCTATATAATTATATACAGTATACACCTTATATGTAAAATATTATTTTTTAATCGTTTGTTCGCTATTATGGGATTTGTTCGTGGAAGAAATTTGACGCATAATAATATGTTTTGAAGACATTATATCGACTGACAATATAATATATTATGCATAGTTTATATACCAGGCATGTCAAACACGCGGCCCGTGGCTACCAATATTAATGGACAAAATAAAAAAAATTATAACATATTTATTTTATGTCACAACCAAGACCGTATTTAGATTTTTTTTAGGGGGTACTAAATTTTGGAAATTTAATGAAATTCAAATCTAATTTCTTTCGTTTACTTATTTCACACGTTTAAATATTATATAGTAAAAAGTAAAAGTAAAATTTCCACATATACAAATGGAGCTGATCAATATTCAAAATGATTCAAATTTTTGGTTGGGGTGCCTGATTTTTACAATTTCGTGCCAGCACGATATCTAGAAACTCGTAGATTTGCGTGTAAAATTATTCCTGTGTTTAGTAGTACTTATCAATGTGAACAACTATTTTCATTAATGAACATCAATAAATCAGTAAATCATCCGTAAGATTCAAATTAACCGACACACATCTAAATTCAATGTTAAAAGTGACTTCGGCCAATAAAATTTGAAATTGAAAAGTTGGTTAGAGAAAAGAGATGTCAAATATCATCCAAAAAAATTCTTTTTTTTTTTTTATTTATATTGTACTTTTTGTGTTTGTAAATAATAATAAAATTGAAAAATTTGTATAAAATATTATTTTTTATCATTAAAATAATATGTTTATGTGCGGCCCGCATAGTTGACTATTCAATATAATATTATTTGGCCCACTTGATAATTTGAGTTTGACATGTCTGGTTTATACTATATTAAAATATAGTGTCTTGCCACTCTAGTTTATATACTATCATAATATTATTATCAATAGAATATAAGAAAGACAGCAGCAACCGTACGTATAATTATAATATTATATAATATAGTAATTTATTATATTTTTTGGTGAACATTTTAAATAAAAATGCGTGTACCTCTCTCTCTCTCTCTCTCTCTCTCTCATTATTCTCTCTCGTATTAATTATTTATATTTAATTTTTGAATCGATTTTCATTCTTTTTCTTTTTTATATTATACATCGTATTATCATATTCGTTTTTATTCATTCAAATATTAATATATTACAATCGATTCGTTTAAACGTCACCCCATCGTATATTATATATAGACGAAGACGCGT
This sequence comes from Tetraneura akinire, assembly GCA_021307375.1. Taxonomy (NCBI): domain Eukaryota; kingdom Metazoa; phylum Arthropoda; class Insecta; order Hemiptera; family Aphididae; genus Tetraneura; species Tetraneura akinire. The sequence goes on along the minus strand of JAIUCT010000022.1, from coordinate 3,739,090 downwards.
ATATACAAATTATATATTATTTATATTATATAAATACGTTATTATTTACGTATATCGACAGTTTAAAGAAAGCAATCGCGCATATATAGTGCTGCGTCGCGTATTTTATAATATAATATAATATAGTCGTGTAATTTATTACGAATTTATAAACGCGCTTGTCGACGGGGCCAAAAACCAACCTTGAATTTGTTCTACTGACCCTTATAATAATAATAATAATAATATTTTATCGAATGGTGGACCTTCAAACGAAAGTGATGACCCGTTGCAGATGAACACAATATTGTATAAAACGAAATCTCTTCGTGATGTGTGTAAATAAACGATTTAAACGACCGACTCAAGGGCGCACACCCGATCCCTCGCGTCGGACGTGTAATACATATTATGTTAATACGATAATATAATTGGTTCAAGGATGGACGTACGGTCATAATATTATAATATCGTAACAATATAATATAATAATATATTGTCCCTTCAAGGATAAAATAAAATACGTAATGTACATAACGTTCGCGTCCACGCATTGTGTTCGCTGTTACAATTTACAAAATATTATCTCGTGCGGTGTGTTTTTGTTATAATACGCATATAATACGAGTATTTTATTTTGGTCGCGCGTATACGATTTATATAATAAAAGGCGGCGTTTAAGTCCGCGTCACGCTTTTTAGTCGGCGGACCCTTCCTTCTGCAACAGTTTGCGTGCATAATGTACATAAAAAAAAAAAAACGCTTGCGCCACAAACCACAATGATAATGTATTATATTATTTTCAATTTTGTACACAACGACCTCAACGTAAATACAAATGTTGCCACGAATTTGTTAAATTCTATATTATATTATTTTGTTTATTTTATTTTTGTTTTTGTTTTTTTTTTTGTCAAAACGCGTCTTTTCTCGCCCAGATAAAATTACAGCTCCGTATGCTTACGTACGCCTAAATATAATAATAATATTATTATAATGTTTTTATTATTGTATCGTTATTTGTATACGTTAATAATATTATTTTCGTATTGATAAAAAAAAATATATCGTTTATTCGTTCCACAATAATAATAATAATAATAATAATAATAATAAAACAATTTTTAATTTTTAATGAATTGCTAATGGTTCTATATATCTCAATATAGTATCCGGGAATTGTATAACGCGATATTTCCAATCAATTAGTTTTTATCTTAGAATTATATTTTATTAACAACAATATCCTGCGCCGAAAAAAAAAGGATAAAATTTTGAAATAATTTTTCTATGCGTTTTCAATATAGTTAAACGTTTATATATTATATAATATCCAAGTTTAACTTATATTACATAATAATTATGAATTGAAAATAACAACTTTAAAAAATATCCTATATGTATAAATAAATATTTTTTTATTTTTTTTTTTTTTATTAGTTTAATCTGGAATAACGTAAATTATTATTATTTAACATAAGAAGTATCATTGATAAAATATCATAAATCATAATATACGTTGTCACTAAAACGCATAAATAACGTTACAATATACATTTACTTATGGCTATAATTAATATTTTATAATAATTAAACAAGCGGAATACTGTACAAAGAGGTGACCGTCCGGTCTACATTATTATTATCCGCTACGGAGTGCAACCGCTTTATTATCTATATTCTATTTGTTATCTTATTAAACGAGTACATTATTTAAATCATGATATAAATTATTATAATGATAATAATATTAATATATTGATTTACCAGTGTTATTATTATATTGGTCAATAATATACGTTTTTCATGAGGTTTATTATAGAGACAATATATTGTCTCTTATTATTTCTACACGCGATAATAATTATTTGTTTATTTTGATAATACGTTTTATAATCGATTATCGTGTATTGTATTGTATATACACTATTGAAAATAATAAAAAAATACCTATTTTCTATTTAAGTTGAAAATCATAAACTAACATAACACTTATGTTATCATCTGTTTGAATCTGTTTAAAATAACGATATTATTAATTATATATTTTTAAAATCAAACTTATAATATGTGTAGTGTACTTACGTGTTTTATATTAATATTAAAAAATATACAATTTTTCAGGCTATAAATTTTTTCAGTCTATGCATATTTTATCTAAGCGTTGTGAATAAAATATTTTGCTAGATAGATATACATTATACGAGTATAAGTTTTATAACGTTAATAAAATTAAAATAGTTATTTTACAACATAAATATATATTATATAATTGAATAGAATATAAATTTGAAAAAATAAAATTATAATTATTGTGTTAACTTGCTAAAATTAAAAGTATATACATAATATACTATAAATATATATAGCATGATACACGAACACGATTTACGAAATTAACAATGTATTATAAGTAAAATATATTTTAATAAATGATATACCTATTAAATTATATAAGAAGAAATTACATTTGTTATTACATTCCATCTAAACTCTAAGTTGTATACGTGAAATTCTTGGCATAAAGTATAAAGAAAAAAAAGAAGTCTTCTCGTTTTATTACCATATTTACCAGTTTATACCACCAACGCTATACATAGGTATTATTTCTTCTCAAACGACCATAATATTTAAAAAAATAATAATACACACATTTATACTCGTATTGTTATTATAGTTAGTGAATTTCTATATTATTAGCATTATATAAGATATAAGATTACTGTTGTTTAGATCAAATAAATCGTTTTACAAAGGAAAAGACACAATATATAGTACCTACCTAATTATTTTTTCGATTCGAAATAATAATATATGCACGTAGATCAAAAATTACGAATATTAATAACCTTAAATTATATTACATTAACGGATATTTTTGAATACTTTCAAAAATCTAAAATTTTACCTACAATATACCTAATATAATATTATCTTTTAATGTTTTTCGTGATTTAAACATCGTATTATTATAAAACTATTAAATAAATATTATATAGAAAGTTTATGATTATATCGATATGGTATACTTACTTATATTAAGCACATAATACATAAATATATAATATTGTAAGATATTTTTGTCTAGCCTTCACGGGCTAGGTACATTTGAGTTTATGAAAGATATTTAATTAGAGTTTTTATAATTGAATAATTGATTACCTAATAAATTATATTAAATTGTTAAAATTGAATAATATAATGGAAATGAATAATTGTATTAATAGTTGTTTTCAACTTTATAAAATATCCAAAGTAATTATGTCCTATTATATTATAATAATTAATCGTTTATGACATAATATTATTATTATAATAATAATTGCAAGTTGTAACAGAATATAGTTCATTTGAAAATTCGGTTAAATTATCTAATAATACCTAGTAAAATAAATAATAATTGAATAATGAAAAAAAAATTGAATTAAAATTGAAATGTTTAAATTAAAACTATACATTTGCATACATCTAAAACCAAATTATGATTTAAAGTAGTTTAAATGTTATAAAATAATGTAATCAACATAAAATATAATTATTAATTATTATAAATAATATCGTATTATATAATATATTATCTGCTTGCGTGCTGTAGTCGCTACGCACCCAAAATAATTATAGTTTGCCATAGTAAATATTATTGATTAGGTATAGGTATATCACGACATTTTATGAAACTTCGTTTTCAGTGTTTTTTTCATATTTACAGTTTAAAATTTAAACGAATCATTCCAGGACGTAGATATTTTTCGTTCTGGGTTATACAATTTCTTATACATACGTCAACAAGTTCCGAGATGTTGTTCGTTCATGTTTATTTGTCCTAAAACGAAAATTAAAAATCTATAACGGTATTTACCATATTATATTGTTTATAATATTATACCGCATAATAGGCGAAGGGTTTATTTTTTTAATTTTTATATAACAAATTACGAAAAGTGTCCTGCAAATAGGTATACATACTTATAACAGGGTGATAGTTTATAAATATTTTAATGATTTTAAGTAAATTAGTTAGTTTTTTCACAGCGACGCGTATAAGTTATTTTATTATTTATATAATATATGAGCATAGACAATATATAATATGCTGTTTAGAAAAATGATAACATAACTTTATTATCGTTGTCGCATTTCTTTTCTCTATGCGACTATATGTACCCAAACTTTCAAATAATTTATAAATTATAATTTATGGAAACACTAAACGAATACCTTTAAACAATCATTATTCCTTATCGAAAATACCTGTATTTTATGTGATAACTTAAAATTTATTATTATTATACCAGCTATTTATACTTATATATTCGCCTTTTAGTGGCCAAATACTTTTTTATAGTAAATTAATAAAATATTTAAATATTTAAATATTAGATATCTATTTATTTCGTGTATAAAACGAAACTAGTATATTAAGTATAAATAATAGTCGTTTAATCAATTTTATGTTAAAACGATAATAGTTTATTATAAAAATTTATAGTTTCAACTACAATAATACGTATTATATATTATTATAATTAGGTATATTATAATTAAACAAGATTTTTTTTTTTTTTTTTTTTGTAAAAATAAATGATTTTCGTAATATGCGATGTGCACAGGCGTAGTCGGTACAGTGTCTGGAAGCGATCACGTTATGGTGCCGTCATTTTTGTGCGCCGCGATGGTCATGTGTCATGTGTCATGGGCAGTCCCCGCGTATTCTCGTGGTTTGCTCCATACAGCGACCGACGAAAAATCGCAGCGGTACAAACGGAAATTCAATGGTTCAGATGAGGACAGCGGTTTAGTGGCGTACATGCCGGCGTACGCGATACCCGACGGATCGCCGGTGGACCCTTGCGTGACGTGTCGACCGCGCAAGACCACGCCGTCGCGGTCGTGTCGACGGAACACGGGAATATCGTGTAGTACATCGGCGCCCAACGGTACTACTGTTGAACAAAACTCTTCGAAGCCGACAATCACCACGGAAAAGTCGGGTGTAAAATGTGTTCTACTCTGATCAAAGAAAAAAAAACCATCGCGTATCGATCAAAACGATCGACCGATTTTTCCATCACAATAATTTATGAAAATTTCCGGATTCTGTCGTTTTAATATCTCGTCTATTTATTTCAAAGTACATTTAATTTCATAATTATTTGTCAAATATTTCGTTTTTGTATGTTTAATCTTATATACGACGGAACGCGTCAAATTGTGTAATACTATTATAATATTTTTTTATGAAATATTTGGAATTTAACATTATTATATTCGTATAATACGAATTTGAATTTCAATAAATGCTTGTAATTAGATAATATTTTATTTAGGCGAATCAAATTATCGGCTCGCAGCTCATTTTATAATATTATTATTGCCGTTGGAGCCGATTATTTAACAGCCGGAAATAAATATTAATTATATAAAATTATAAAGTAATAATTATATCATTATAAAAAGAGTATTATTTCATTCTATAATCTGTGAAGAGTACCAGTACGGAAAACAATAATTGCGTTCATTTTAAGGCGTTCTAACATTTAATATTAATTATTAATATTAAATGTTAGAACGCCTTAAAATGAACGCATAGGCAATACAACAACAGGATTTTTGACGTTATTTTACAGGAAACGAAGATATGTTATTTTTAATAATTAATCGTCAACATTTTTCTAAACAATTCAATTATTGTATAATTAAAATAAAAAATGACATAAAAAAAAAAAACGCGGACTCAACCTACGTTTTGTCCTTTGTAAAGAATTTCAACAACACCCGACCGTTTACTTTATACGTGGCAAATTTATAATAAAATATTTAATAGTATTCTTATTTATAAAAAAAAAACTTATTGTGTAATAGTCGTCGGTATTGACCATATTATTTTCATCGGTTAGTAATTCAGTACAAAATGTACTAACAAATTATGGCAAATAGTAAATCAATGGAACATATAACGCCATCTACCATATTAATAAACAACCTATTATAAAATTGATTTTCTTCATTCAATTTTATTATACAAAATAAGATATAAATAATTGAAAATGTCGCTGTAATGCTAAATAATATAATATATATTTTAGATTCTTACTGAAGCCAGGAATGTATTGGTTTTACAAAAAATGTATTGTTGTTTTTTTTTTTTTTTTTTTTTTTTTTTTGTCTGAAAACACTTTTATTACCCAGTGCCCGAAATAATGCACCGATTTTCACGAATAGCATATGTTTCCGGTTGGAAAGAGGATGTAGTTGGTACTTTACTTAGGTCATTTTTCGAATTTCTCAAAATTGACCCTTAGCGATGGAAAAAAAACGGCATTTTTCACGAAAACTGAAATTTCGACGAATTCGATTTCAATATTACATGATACTCAGACAATTTTGAAGATAGAGACCTGAAAATTTTTTTGGTTGGTCACATAGCTACTATATATATGTGGTAAAATTTTTAATTCGTTACGTCAATTTTTCTACCAAATATAGGACTTTGAATATTTTGTAAAATTCTCGTTTTTACGTATATAATGTTTGATGAAATTGGCAATTTTGAGTATTAAGATCTCAAAATTTTACTGAAGTTTATTCACACATTACTTGACATGGTTACAAAATATTAGAAAAGTCTCAATTGTCTCCTTTCCGTATTATCGTAAGTCGTAACAATTAATCATAGGTTATCTTTTTGCACTCAAAAGTATAAACTAACAATATGTTCAATTGACATTTATAACCAGGTTACAGAATCGTTTATCAAATACTTAGAGGCACATTATGGGTTACTCTATAATGGTGGACTAGTTATTAGTTAACTGGTTGCTTGCTCAACACAATCTACAATTGTGTTCACCGACGACGACTACTACAATATAAAACATAACGCATAGCTTAGGTTGTATATGCACCAATGTAATAGGAGCAAAATAAATTTATTATTATGGTAATATAGTACGTTGTAATCAAGTGAGTTTACATACATAAACAAAAGACAAACTTCATTGAGATATTTTTTGTTGAGTACTTGTAGATAATTACTTTTATTCATTATAATACCAATACATTTTTTGTTTCCCTCAAATACATCATACATACTATATATACATCATATTATGGAGTAATATTTATTCAATGAGCATCGCTATTATCTTCAGTCTTCTACCAAAATACTGCTTTGTACCGAACTGGGAACTCCTCATAAAAATTCTTGATGTCTAATTCACACTTTTGTATAAGTTTCCACGACCCTTACCTTATGGTTAGGGCTGGGATTTTAATGCCTTAAAAAACATCAAAAAATGCACTAAAAAAATGCATTAAAATTATATTTATTATAGCTTAAAAATTGGAAAAAAATTTTTAAGTATATTACACTGTGTATTTTTTTGTTTTTTTGTTTTTTTAATAGTATATTGTATGCTGTTACTTTTACAGTTCTGTTTTAATTCTGGTTCATTAATCATTCACTCTAAAATAATTAAAAAAAAAAAAAAAATGTTTATATTTTAACTTGTTTTTGCTGGTTTTTATTACTAACTTGTACAATAATACATAATAGATTAATAGGTATATAACGGCTATAATTTTCGGGAAAAAACCTAGCTATGATAAAAAAATTTTAGACGATACTATAAAAAAAAAGTATATTATATATTTTGTATATATAATTTAATATTCGTACCGTCGGTAGCGAAAGTCTATTGTGAATCGCAACAACTTTCCTTCATTTTATGAAGAAATTGTGAGAAATGCTCTAAAAACTAATAAAATGCACTAAAAACATCAAAAAATGCAAATAAAAAATTACTTTAAAATAATCAATATCACCCAAAACACATTTTATACATACGGACCAACGTTTCAAAACACCAGAAAAATAGATCCATTTGCATCAAAATCCCAGCCCTACTTATGATAAATTAATAAATACTTCCAAAACTGGGTTACAATAATATTACATTCACTGAATGTCTCCAACAAAGTTACTTTCTTTTCCTTGAAATCAACCACTTTATAATGAAATTCATTTACATAAAATATCAGAGACTCAGATTTACTATATAGTAACTAACTTTCCTCCTCCTTGATCTTCTCTTTGATATTCATCTTCTGCAACTCCCTTAACTTTCTATTGATTTTCCTTGTTCATTGAAGATCTTTATCAACTGCTAAGACTTCACTGTAAAATGTTGTTTGAAATATTGTAAGAAAAGTCAATTTGACTAAAATACTCATTAAACTCCCGGATATAATCAAAGATGACGAGAATAGAGCATATAAGTAATAGTCTTTTGATCTCATACATCTCCAAATTTGCTTAAGATGCTCGAGGCTTCACTACTTGTCTACTTCTATACCTCATATATATAGTGGAGAAATCTTACTCGACACGAAAGAGATATATTTTATTCTAACAAGTATGCTATATTTTGTGTTGAGGAAGCTAAGAATAAAGCGGCTGCAACCGAATCGAGTACGGAAAAAACCATAAAATATAAACTGGTTAAATTGCGTGCGCATTTAAAACGATGGCATTCATTAAAGTATACAATTTTATTTAAAATAACTTTTAGACCAGCTTCACACGAAGCCACTCAGCAGCGCCACTAAGAAGCGCTGCTCATTTATTTAGAAGCGCGTTAGTGGCGCTGCATAATTATTTTTATATCGCGTAAGTAACACACTAACACTATAATATTATATTTTCTGCTTAAAATTTTCCATACAATAGTCACGAAATGGACGTGGAAACTTCTTTATTATTAGCTATACTTTATTAATTACAGCCTCCCAGGCATTGCGTTTAGCAACTTTGTTTGCATAATCTTCATGTTGAAGATTCCATATAGCGGACAAGTTCTCTATTTCACTAATAAAATCTTCAATGCTTATATTATCAATATTTTGACAATTGGACGCCATGATTTCAAAACACTGACTGATTAGTGATTTTATAACAATATTATTTTGTCATGTAAAATAATAAATTAATAATAACAGTAAAATCCATAAACAAACCGGCATTTATCATACCTCTAACGCGCCAAAGACGCGGCACAAACGCGCCACCGTTGTACCACAAAAATAGTCGCGTGTTGCAGTTACGTGTGAAAGGTACAATTTAAAAATATGTATTGTAATAAGTGGCGCCACATTTAGTCGCCGGGTTCTGCGGCGAAGGCAACTACTGCGACCGTTCGAAGCGCTTCTAAATTTGTGGCTGTAGCCGTGTGTGAAACCCTCCATATAACCTCGGCTTTCCTCATTAGCAGCGCTTCATAGTGGCGCTGCTGAGTGGCCTAGTGTGAAGGGGCTCTTAGAGTGAAAATCCATAATATCAAATATTATTTCCGGTTTATTCAGAACTACATCGGAAAGACCATACACGGCAGGCACGCAATTCGGACCTGTATTAAAAAAACCACTCACGCAATTCAACCGGTTTATATTATATTTTCGCACGCAATTTAGATGCACCGAATAAAGCATATACCACTTTTTGATAAGTTTAGGTTAGATTAGTTATAGTTAGGTGAAAGGATGACACACAACTACACAAGGGTAAAGTCCTTCGTAAATTAGCATACACTTTATTCTTAGCTTGATTAAAATAATAGATAATAATTAGGGAACGGATTTGAATGCAAATTGCATTTTTTTCTGAATGTCCGAAAACATTGCTTTCCAAGCAGAAAGATAATTTCATACATCAAGGAATTAAAAAATGTAATTTTTATTTTGCATTTTTTGGCATTTTAAGACTTTATTACATTTTTAGACATTTTTAGTGCATTTTATATGTATCTAAGTCATTTTTATATAGGAATGGATAAAATTTGATAAAAATGTATAAACATTCGTTCTAAAAAAATAAAAATGAATATTTATGATGTTTTTACCGATCAGGATAAACCCAGACGAAATTATTGTTGACACGTGTAGTCACATATAAGTTACAACATATTATTACACGCAATTAAGTACCTAAAGATGAGATAAGATATACCTATTAATTTTTATTTTTATTGTATTTAAATATTTTCTATCAGATAAGTTTTTCATAATTATGTGTTTTTTATAAGTTTTAAGTTCAAAATTGTGTTTTTATTGAATTTAAATACATTTTTAAAGTATTTTGGGGCATTTTTTTGATATTAAAGCATTTTTTAAGGCATTAAGTCGTATTTTTTTAGGACATTTTTCTTATGTTTTATTGCATTAAAGTCCGTTCCCTAATAATAATATATAAATAATCTATTGACGTTACATGAGTTACTAATGTGTAAAAGTGATGATATTTAAACTCACTCAATTACAACGTATTTAAATAATAAATTTAATTTGCTCCTATCAAATTGGTGCATATGCAATCTAATCTATGCTTTGTGTGATATGTTGTGGTAATCGTCGTCGGTGAACACAATTGTAGATTGTGTTGAGCAAGCAACCAGCTAACTAGTCCACCATTATGGAGTAACCCATAATATGCCTCTAACAGTTTGATGAAAGTTACTTTAACTTGGATATGAATGCCATTTGAACAAATTATAATAGTTTATACTTCTAAGTGCGAAAAATAAAATATGAGTTATTATTACGATAATATGATAAACGAGATTTATATAAAATTATGAATATTAATCTAATATATAAAAAAAAGACACACATCATTGTAAAACCGCAATTCAAGCATTTCAAAAAATCATTTTAAAAATCGCTTCGCTCAGAATCTAAAAATATTGAGGGGGATGTCCAGTCATAATTAGTCTGTGTTCATGATGACATGAAATGAAACATGATCATAGAACGCGTGTCCTATGATTTGTAGCACTATACTCCTTTCTGACAAATAATAAAAATATACTGACAACCTGAGTACCGTAGTAGGTACAGGAGACAGGACGTCGTTTATCGTTATCAGATCCAACTATAATAAAACTAAAATACTAAATAATAATATTGTTTATATTTGTTTACTATATTAGACATTATTTTCGAAAGATACAATTCATAAACAATAATTTTATTTGTTTCCTTATCGAGTACTGAAATATGCATGTTTATCTAATCTAATAGGCAATAGTATAACAATATATCGAAGCCAAGACCGGATTTAGGTATGGGGCCGCAAAATATTGTGTTAACATATTATTGTTTATAATTAAAAATTTAAAAGAAATAAATAATATTATACCTATATAAATAATACATTTTATAGTTTAAAAATTGTACTTATTTATAATTAAAATTAAAATCGTTAAAATACATAAAGAGCCTTAATAAGTAAAAGTCGAGGTAAAAGTATAATAATATTTATTAAAATAGTAATAATTATAAGCATGGAATTTTTCTTGTCTTCATGTTAACAAAATCTTCAATTATTTTTTGAAAGATTCTGAACTTAGTCTTGTGAGATTATTTAGTCGATTGTTATTTCGAGAATTACACTAAACTAATCGCTTACCATCTACCTATTTTGTTTACCTATCACGACACGATATAATATAAAACAAATAATATTTATTTTTGGATACGTCGTACTCGACTTGTACCCGCACGTAATGTAGCTAGGTCATGCTGGCATACGAAACTTTAAATTGACTTTACTACACTTAGGAAAGGTGTACAAATTTCGGAATTGTGATTAAAAATTTGTACAAATCATATAACAAATTTTGGTACCGGTTTTAAGTGCATTCTTCAAATTACGGATGACAGCGTGACCTAGCTACGTAATGTTGCATTTAATAATATTTTTTATCTATTATGATGGGCGATGTGAATAACATGCACCGAATATCCGGTATCTATTATTGTAGAAAAGTACATAAGACATAACATAATTTTAAATAAAAAGTAGGTATTTTACTCATTGAAAATTTTTGTTTTAAATTAATTATGAAATAAAGTTTTTCCTCAAACTAGAAAAATAAAATTTTATAAATTATACATATTATTATTGTTAAATTTTTTTTTTTTAATTTCTATAAAATAATTATATATTGTGGGTGCCCCTGGGCTAAAACCCACTCAGCACCCCTAAATCCGGCCCTGTATCGAACAATATTATACTTTAAACGTATAATACAAAGTGATCACTTATATAATTTATAAGTACTCGTATAAATATTACTCACCAATTTTTATTGTCATTGATGATTGATGAGGAATGTATTATATTATACATATACAGAGTGTTACAGATCTATTTACTTATTGTAATATCTCCATTCTCATTGAAAAATAAATATAGGTATTTGAATAGTATTTTTTTTTAAATTATTATTTTATAATGTACTATAACTATAATATAGTAATATACCTAGGTAATATTAAAGTCTGTTAGATAACTAATAATTTAATTTAAAAAAAAACACCCTTCAAAAATCTTAATTTTTCGTGAAGATATTAGTATATACACTGAGTACCTAAATTCTAAATAGATGTGAGATAATCTGTATATTATTATTAAATGAAGAAAAATGATTTCAAAAATATAATAATTACGTAGTAATTTTTATTTGATAGTCGGTGCATTTAAAAAAAAAAACAAATTATATTTATTATTTTATCTCTTATTATTGGCTTTTACGACATCATCTAATGATCAACAATTTTTGGCAACAGAGCTCTGTGATTAAAATTTAACTAAACTATTTTCCATTTTATTTGTCCAAAATTCATTATTTTAGATTCTGAGCGAAGCGAAGAATGTATTGGTTTTACAATGATGTGTGATTTTTTTTTGTTTTTTTTTTTTTATTCTGAAGACATTTTTACTACCCGAAATAACGCTCCGATTATCACGAATAGGGTATGTTTCCGGTAGCAAAGTGGATCTAGTTGGTACTTTATTTAGGTCATTTTTTGAATTTCTCAAAATTGACCCTAAGCGGTAGAAAAAACTTGGAAAAAATGACGAAAAAGCGGCATTTTTCACGAAAAATGAAATTTTGACAAATTCAATTTCTATATTTCACGATAACTCAGGCAATTTTTAAGATAGCGACCTGAAAATTTTTTTGGGTGTTCACATAGCTATTATACATATGTGGTAAAATTTTGGAACCGTTATGTTAATTTTTCTACAAAATATTAGACTTTGAATATTTCGTAAAATTCACGTTTTTACGTATATAATGTTTGATAAAATTGGCAATTTTGGGTATTTTGGTCTGAAAATTTTACTCAAGTATACTTACATATTACTTAACATTATACTAAAATATTATAAAAATCCATTGTCAAAATTTTTTTTTATAGCCGTTTTAAGTTGATATTTTTAGGAAAACGAAAATCTTAGAATCCATACATATAAATAAATATTCTGAAAACACTTTTACTACCCGAAATAACGCTTCGATTTTCACGAATAGCGAGTTTCAGATGTAAAAGTGGATGTAGATGGTACTTTATTTAGGTCATTTTTCGAATTTCTCAAAATTTACTATAAGCGGTAGAAAAAACTTCGAAAAAATGACGAAAAAACGGCATTTTTCACGAAAAATGAAATTTTGACGAATTCAATTTCTACATTTCACGATAACTCAGGCAATTTTTTAGATAGAGACCTGAAATTTTTTTTGAAGGTTCACATAGCTATTATATATATGTGGTAAAATTTTGGAACCGTTTTTTAAATTTTTCTACAAAATATTGAACATTTAATATTTCGTAAAATTCTCGTTTTTACGTATATAATGTTTGATAAAATTGTCAATTTTTGGTATTAAGGTCTGAAAATTTTATTAAAGTATACTTACATATTAATTAACATCATACTAAAATATTAGAAAAATCCCTAATCTAAATTTTTTTTTATAGCTGTTTTAAGTTGATATTTTTAGTTCAAACGAAAATTATAATCTGACTGAACTTCGCTCAGAATCGTTTTTTCGAATGCAATGGTTTATCATTGCATTCAAATTATAAATAAAATTAAACGCTATGGTTCGCACACCTGTATCCTGTGCGGCAGGAGTATCAGCTCTTTTTTAATTATTCGTTCTACAAAAATATCTGATGGAGTTCATACAAAACATACAATAAGTCACAATATAATCTTCGTGTAATATGTAGAATGTAGTTGACCCTGGATAACAGGCTTGTTCTAGATAATAGATATAAGTCCAGAATCTAGATAATAAGTTTACTCTATACAGATAATACTATCTATTAACCTTGAAACACAGTGACACAATGTACAACAATTTAGTCAAATTGGCCAAGTTATTATATTAATAATATTATTTGAAAATAAAATAAAACAAAATTTAATACATAATAATTAATAGTAAAATATAGGTACGTAAATATAATTGTTATAAATATTAAATAAAAAAGGACATGGAGGATCTATCCCCTTTATTCTCCTGTTTGACCACCACTAGATGTGCATGCTGTGAGCACTGAGAAGAAAGACATCACTAAATGCATTGAACATTTTTTTGAATAAAACGTAAACATTGCGCTGCTTAGCAACAGATTATTTTTAAATAGTTACGTTGCTAGTGATATTTGTGAAATTTATTTAGTACCTACTTACTGTAAAGTGCGGAATAATTACAATTAAATACACACATATTACATATTATATAGATACTTAGTACCTTACATATACCTTAAATCGGTACGATTATTTATCTTTCAAGTGGAACAAAAGTTCTTAAGGTGACGTGTGATCATTTTGGCGTGAATACACCTAAAATTTAATCACAAGGAAAAAATGGCCAGAAAAACAGCGATCGGTATCGATTTGGGTACCACATACTCGTGCGTGGGTATTTGGCAACACGGAAAAGTAGAAATCATCGCCAACGATCAAGGTAACCGAATCACGCCGAGTTACGTAGCGTTTACCGATACTGAACGGCTAATCGGAGACGGCGCCAAGAACCAAGTAGCAATGAATCCAATTAATACGGTTTTCGACGCTAAACGTTTGATCGGCCGTCGTTTCGACGACGAGAAAACACAAGCGGACATGAAACATTGGCCGTTCAGAGTGGTGAACGATTGTGGAAAACCGAAAATCCAAGTGGACTTTAAAGGGAAACGAAAGGTATTCGCTCCGGAAGAAATAAGTTCGATGGTCCTGACAAAAATGAAGGAGACGGCGGAAGCGTACTTGGGACGAAACGTAACGGACGCGGTTATCACGGTGCCTGCGTATTTCAACGATTCTCAAAGACAGGCGACTAAAGATGCGGGCATGATTGCTGGACTAAACGTGATGAGAATAATCAACGAGCCAACAGCCGCAGCATTGGCGTACGGCCTAGATAAGAACCTGAAAGGAGAAAAGAACGTGTTGATATTCGACCTGGGCGGCGGCACGTTCGACGTGTCGATTCTGCAGATAGACGAGGGTTCGATATTCGAAGTAAAGTCAACGGCTGGAGACACGCATTTGGGTGGTGAAGACTTCGACAATCG
This sequence comes from Tetraneura akinire, assembly GCA_021307375.1. NCBI lineage: Eukaryota > Metazoa > Arthropoda > Insecta > Hemiptera > Aphididae > Tetraneura > Tetraneura akinire. The sequence continues at coordinate 3,723,679 of JAIUCT010000022.1, read as the reverse complement.
GTTGGTGTCGCATTTGGCTGAGGAGTTCAAGAGAAAGTTCAAGAAAGACATAAAGAGCAATCCCAGAGCGCTAAGGCGCCTGAGAACCGCGGTCGAACGGGCCAAGAGAACATTGTCATCCAGTTCGGAGGCCACCATAGAGATAGACGCCCTGATGGACGGTATAGATTTCTACACCAGAGTTTCCCGAGCGCGTTTCGAGGAACTATGTTCTGATCTGTTCAGATCGACCCTGCGGCCGGTGGAGAAAGCGTTAGCGGACGCCAAGCTGGATAAAGGATCTATACATGACGTGGTCCTCGTAGGTGGTTCAACGAGAATTCCAAAGATTCAAAGTCTATTGCAAAACTTCTTCTCCGGTAAACTACTTAACTTGTCCATTAATCCTGACGAAGCAGTAGCGTACGGTGCTGCGGTACAGGCGGCAATTCTCGCGGGAGACACAAGTAGTGCTATTCAAGATGTGTTACTCGTGGATGTGACTCCTCTATCGTTGGGTATCGAAACCGCGGGCAAAGTCATGACCAAAATCGTCGAGCGCAATGCCACTATCCCGTGTAAGCAATCCCAAACGTTTACTACGTACGCGGACAATCAAACGGCCGTCACCATTCAGGTATTCGAAGGAGAAAGGACCATGACTAAAGACAACAATCTGTTAGGTACGTTCAATTTGACTGGCATCCCTCTAGCGCCAAGAGGCGTACCCAAAATCGATGTGACATTCGATCTAGACGCAAACGGTATTTTGAACGTGTCGGCCAAGGACAATAGCTCGGGCCGCTCTAAGAAAATTGTCATAAAAAATGATAAGGGTCGTCTGTCACAAGCAGAAATCGATCGTATGCTCAACGAGGCTGAACTGTACAAAGAAGAGGACGAACGACAAAAATTAAATATCATAGCTAAGAACCAGTTGGAGAATTACGTGTTTGGTGTTGAACAATCCCTAGACACTGCCGGAAATAAATTGACCGAATCCGAGAAAAACACCGTAAAAAAAGAATGCAACGAGGTCATTCAGTGGTTGAATAACAATCAGTTGGAGGACAAAAAGGAGTACGAGTTCAAATTAAAAAAAATTCAGAAAAGCTTATTGCCCCTAATGGCGAAACTACACCACGGACAGACCAACGGCGATGGAACTAATACACAGGAACCAATCATCGACGAAGTCGATTGATTATAACATGTGAATTATTTGAATTATTCAATAAATGAGTTTAAGACTTATTTTTTGTTAATATTATATATAAATTATATGTAGAATGTTATTAATTTTTTTTTTTTTAATAACATTGATTTTTATTCATAATTTCTCCTAGTTTTTCTTTTACATTACTTACTAATTATTTATTGTTACTACGCATAGTAAATAAATAATTAAATGTACCTACGACGCAAAGAAATATTATGATTATAAGTATTATAAACTATATACTCGTCATAAGCATAACATTAATACATATTATAAATAAAATAAAATAAATTATAGTTATATATTATGCTTGTAAATAATGCCGTTTTTTCGTCATTTTTTTGTCGTTTTTCCTATCGCTTATGGAAAAATTCGAAAAATGACCTAAATAAAGTACCAACTACATCCACTTTTCAACAAGAACCATATGCTTTTCGTGAAAATCTAAACATTATTTCGAGTAGAATACGTCTTTAGACGTAAGAAAAAAAACACATTATTGTAAAACCAATACATTCTTCGCTTCGCTTAGAGTCTGAAATAACTAAATAATAAATATTCTGACATCCAACCTAAAAATATTGCCCCAGGCCTCGCTTTAGCTAAGGCCGGCTCTGCCTGTAGGTATATAATAAACTATAACTACATCCACTTTCCAACCGGAAACATATGCTATTCGTGAAAATTGGACCATTATTTCGGGTCGTAAGTGTTTTCAGACATAAAAAAAAAAACACACATCATTGTAAAACCAATACATTCTTCGCTTCGCTCAGAATCTAAAATAATTTAAATCAAACATCATTTTGTATTACTTGTATATATAAAAATTAAATTAATATTATTGTACACGGCCAACACCCTTACATGGTTTAATTTGACATTATAATTTTATGTAGGATATTAATATAATATATAATTATATATCTATACAAATAGGTATAATTTTTATAAATTAAAAAAAGTAAAAATACACACAACATGATTATTGAAGTCTCATTTATTTATAGATACCAAGATTTATTAATTTACACATACAAGTAAAAACTGTACTTTAAAAGTAACAGTGCATGTAATATAGAAATATATAATATAATAAATAAGTATAACCAACAATATTGTTTTCATTAATAATTAAATAATCTGATAATTAAAAATTAAAAACGAAAAATAATGATAACAGGCCAGTAAATAAAATATTATGTAAATTTATTCAAGTAAAACATAAAATAATATGATATTAAATCTGAAAATCTCAAAAAATTGACTAGACTGTTAACTTTTAATTTAATTTGAATTATAAAATACCATTGGCACTTAAAAGTTTAATAATATACATAAAATGTGAATGATACATTTAAATTATTTTCAATTCAATTTTACTAAGATGTTAAGCATAATTAAAAATAAATATATAGTTTAACATATTAAAATTATCTTAAATATATATATATTATATATATAAAGAAAAAAACAGTTATTAAATAATTATTTCTTAATTTAATTTAATTTCTATTAAATTAGAATAGTATTTTATTGACTTTATTATTGAATTATTGAAAACATGTTAATAAAGTAATTACCATAAAGTTATGAACTAAAAAACAGTAATGAGAAATAGTATTATTTTTATTTATATATATATTCCAATTTTATTATACACACCTATTATATTTGTTCAATAAATTTAAGTTTACGAACAATTTCCTCATTACTGTTTCTTTCGATATATTTATACAATTTATATTTTTTTAACAATAAAATAAAACATAAAATATGAAATAAGTAATTATTTAGAAAATGAATTGTTATAATACATAATATTATAATGTATACAAAGTGTTATGTGCACATTTATGTATAAATAAATAATTATAGATTATGTTTTTTTTTTTTTTTTTTTTTTTTTTTATGTGTTTATATGTAATATATTCATTTTTATATATGGAAGATATACAGTGCTAATGATTAAAAGAAAAAGCAATTATTTTAAGAACAAATTTTCAATAAATAAAAAAAATTTAAAAATATGAAAATCACTGGAAGATTACTAAACATTTTTGAATATTTTAAAAAAATGAAACAATATATATTTATATATATATAATCAATTGCATATTTTTTTGTTAGCTTCTTTTCACATGAAATAGATACTTATGGTTTAGACATCAACAACCATCTTTTTATGTATATCTGTATTGCCAACCACAGAGCAGAACTCTTCAAAATTAATTTTACCATCTTCATCTTTATCAGCAAATAATATGGTTTTATCAACGATTTGTTGGAGTTGAGTATCTTTTAAATTATTTCCAACCATCATTTTTAGAACCTTAAATAATTTATGCAAAGAAAAATAATTAATTAATTATAAATTTCACCAAAATTTGAAAACCAATCAGTTTTTAGCTTTTTTATTAAAAAAATATATATATTTATATAATCTTTATCAAATTTAATCATAATAAAAATATAAAATTTTATGGTATATATAAAGCTTAAAGATTATAATTAAGTTGTTGAATAATCTCAATATACTTATAATACAAATAAATAAATATATGATTTTCTTTTATTAAATAAAAAATGACCAGGGCCCGCGATTAACCGCTTATTTGTTTTGAGACATAATAAAAGATATGGTTAAGTAGCTAATAAATTTATTTCAGATTACTAATAACTTATAAGTAAAACATTAGTTTTTTTTATATTTTGAAGATATAGTGTTAATTTCGGTATTCGTGCTATTGTAACATTTTTATTCATATTACCAAAACAGCTTATTGAACATAATCTTACAGCATAAATATATTATTATAGGTAAAATGTTTATTTAAAATTTTATTTATATTTACCCATTTTATTTTAAAAAACCGGAAAAAATACTCAATTCATTATTTCTCTTACTTACACAATTAAGTAATAACTATTATTTATATAATTTTTTTTTCAATTCATATTTCAGCACTTATAATTATTAGGTTTTTTTTAGCTACGAACTTTAGTGATGAGTAGGGCCCAGTAGTTCATGCATTAGCATGTTTTTTCTGAGTGCATTAAAAAGTTGCTGGATGAGCGACAAATTTGAATCGCAACATAACGAGTTTAAAAATAAAATTTTAGTTTGCATATTTTAGCATATTTTGAGGTTTATTACATAAATATGTATATTTTAAAATAAAATTGCATTTTACTGCATTTACTTGTCTTATTTTTTTTTTATTAATATTTCATGAAAATGTAAGATTTTTAGTATATTTTAAAATATATTTGTTGAAAAAAATGACTTTAAAAACATCGATAACATATCCGTAGAACTAATATTTGTAGAAACATCAGTAAATTGATAATATAATATAATGGATGTACGTCATTTGGTCGCATCAAATTGGTCGCATGACATATTGGTCGCATTACATAATGGTCGTATAACATATTGGTCGCAAGTTTTTCTTCTTTTTGCAATGTTTTAATAAAATGCCAAAAAATGTCAAATTAAAATCATTATGCCTTCCTTCAACCTCATTATTTGTTCTTGGTAAATTTTCAATCATTAAACTTATTTTAAGAGATCATTTTTTCATTATAACTACGTAAAGATGTGGAAAATTATAGTTTATTAGTTTATATTTAATAATTTATATAATATTGTTTAATTTATCAGTATTCGTTGTACCGTTTATTGTAACAATATACTACATTTGTACCAGCTTTGGTATTTCCTATGTCCAATCCAACGGACGACAATTTTAATTAAAATTATAAAAATGTACATCATTTAAATAAAGACTCAATATGAATAAATAAATAAACTTGCGACCAATATGTAAAGCGACCAATATTACCGCGACCAAAGTGATGCGACCAAATGACTGTATACCTAATATAATAAAAATATACCTAATATAATATAATTCATAATATGATTTTAATTGATTTTAAGATTGTTGCGACTCACGATTGCGATATATATATTATTATATACAAATTAATATATTATTTTAATAATTTATATTATTAAATTGTGCATATTTTCTACATCTTTTAATTATTATAACGAAAAAAACTTAATCTTAAAAAAAAACTTAAATGCATATTTAGCGCATATTTTAAAGATTTTAAGCGCATATTTGTATGCATATTTTGATAGTTTTTAATGCATGAACTTCCTGGCCCTAGTGATGAGTATTTGAAAACTGTTACTATTGACAAATTACAGTGGTTAGGTAGAAAGTGTAAAAATAGGTATAGAATAATTAACTAAAAATAATAATGTTATTTCTATAAAAGATATATAAATTGTTTATTGCTAAAACAATAGTATAAGATAATATTTTATGTTTAATTTGTGTGCGTACAGAAATTATTAATAATAATCAGTGTTTGGAAAGAATGTCATTTATGAATGCACATTCATGTTTATATTCTGTGAACGACACGCGAACATCACTCGATTTTTTCAAATTAAATGTGAACAACGTTCATATTTTTAATGAATTTGAACAATTTTTGAGGCGTTCAAATTTATTTACCAATTTATAGAAATATGTATAAAATAATAATTATATATATTTAAAATTATTATATAGCATTAATTTATCTATTTCATCTTTAATAATATCAATAGGTCATTCTCAACTTAAAACAACAATAATATAAAATTACAAATTGTAGTTTCCAAGAATTTACATTAATTTAGTAAGTATAATAATTAATAAATCATAAATGTTAGAAAAAAAATCTGTTATTATTTATAATAATATTTTTAATTTATAATTATAATAAATAGGGCTGGGATTTTAATGTCCTTAAAAATCGCGAAAAATGCCCTTAAAAAAATGCAAAAATGACTTAAAAATAAAACATAAAAAATAAAAAACTCAAAAATAACCTTAAATTTAAAAATTGTCAAAAAATTCAAAATAAAATTTCTTATTCTAATTTGAAAATACCTAAAACATATTTCTAACAAAACGAACATCATACAGAAAGCTACAGAAAAAAATGCAAATTGCATCAAAATCCCAGCCCTACTAATAAAAATACACTCTTAATAATGATGATGTTGGCGTGTGGTGGGCTAGTAGGCCGTATCACCCATATCAACTGAATACTATAGAAATATAAATTATCGTTATATTGTATACCATTATTATAAATAACTGAAATTCCCAAAACAAGGGGACAAGCAAAAGAACACATAAGGCTTATTGTACCTAATCTGACAGTGTGACTTGTAATACATTTTTAAGTTAAATAACTTTAGAATTTCAAATCTTTTTAAGTTTTATTGATATAGAATTCAGGTAGGTAGGTAAGTCATAACTCATAATACATAAATATGAACGCATTCATTTAAAATAAAATGAACGTGAACGAATTATTTTTTTACGCATTGAACGTGAATGAGTTCAATTTTTAAGTGAACGTTCCAAACACTGATAATAATATTAAAATATATCATAAGTATTGTTAAAAAACGGATGATTTTGTAATATTAATTACCTATCTAAATAATATTTACTAAAATACACAAAAAAAATTAATATAATTCCTGTTACTGACCCCATATTATGATAAATATTCAAATATATATGACTTTACATTAATATATTTACAAATTATAACTATTACCAATATTAAAATGTTTCAATGTTATATACTATACTATACTCTATTACACCTAAGAGCAGATTTAGTTAGTGAGTAATAACTGATAATTAATAATTTATTAAAACTACCTAGTTAAATAAATTAAACAGTATTCACTAATAAAAATAAAATATATTATATTATTAATATTTTATATTATCATAATATTAAAAGACATACTTGAAACAATTCACCATTTGATATGTATCCATCATTATCCATGTCATAGATTCTAAATGCAAAACGCAATTTGGATTCTTTGTCACCCTTAACACTAAACTGAGAGACTCCTTGTATAAATTCTAAAAACAAAAATTACTTAAGGCATGGTATAGCTAACAAGTTTAACTGAGGTGTTATTATATTACCTTTAAAGTCTACTTCACCATTACCATCTTCATCAAATATGTCTATAACTCTTTGCACAAGTGGATTTTGCTGGAGTTCAGGGAGTGAAAGAAACTCATCCAAACTTAATGCACCAGAATTATCTAAATCAAGTTTGCGGAATCGTTTGCCAAGACGTCTAATCTCATCGGCATCAACTAGCAGTGGCAAAATAACAACATATTAATAAGTATGGAGCTAACGTATACACAAACGAATAAGAACAATATTTACAGTTCGAGCACAGTTCCATCGGCAGTGAGTTTTCATTTCCCTGTAAAACGAAGGTATGGCGAAAAACAAATGATTCGTCAATTAGTTAGTCATTAGACAATAATAATATATAGTATTTACGTACCATTTTCGACTGTTGAAAAAAAAAGTTTCTGGCAGTGTATGACTGATTTGTGGTGTGTCGTTTAGTTCGTGTGAATGGTGAAGTAGTGTTTTACACGCTCACGAATTGAACAAAAAAGAAAAACGATAAATTAACGTAACTCACTAACTCTCACAAGTGTACAGTTCTGAAATTTGTGTATATTGTACACGGTGTAGCCGTGTAGGTGTACTGTAAAACTGTAAAAATATAAAACTGTATAGTGTATATTAATTATTATATTATTAATATTATTTATATTATTTTCTAATATAAATACAAATAAATAATAATAATATAACACAAACACACTATAACATATCACGTATAGCTCGTATTGCTTGCTGACAACTGGGAGGAAGTGGGGGAGAATTTTTATTTTCCGTCGCTATAATTCCCTGGGGAGCCCAAAACAAAATATCGATTCTGATAACAAGCTGAAACAGCTGTTGTTGATATTTTCAGATCCAACCATGAATTAAGATAGTATGGATGCCCGACGCACCAAAAAAAAATGACATACAATATTGCTTCGAAAAACAGCTGATTTATAGACTTAGGGCGCCCTCTAACTATATAAAATAAATACGGTTTAATTATACTCCCGCTTTTTTTCGTAATAATTACCATGAATTAAGATATATTATTAATATCTTAAGATAATAATATATTAATAACTATATAAAATAAATAAGGTTTAATTCAGCAGAATTGGTAATATCAAAAAGTAGAGGATATCTTACCCATCCAGAAAGTAATCTTTTCAATATACTGAAAGCATTAGAAATATCATTTTCTAAATTTGCTGATTCTTCAAATGTATTTGAAGAATCCTTTGAAGATTTTTTTAAAAACACTACTTACATAAAATTTGCATGTATAGAGCACCGAACGCAAATGTTAACTGATATTGGTGTACACTATATATTAATGAGAATGCGACAATATAGTTACACACAAAATCAAAATAATAAACAATTAAATAAGACAAAAAAAAAACTATCAAAATTAGTAAATACGTAATATTTTTTTGTAAAATATATAAAAGTTGTGTAAACGTATTTTGACTAACTTATTTTTTTTATAACATAGTGAATATAAAAATATTGAATAATATCTTCAATATATTATAAGTTGTTATTTTCTTGGCATGAGTTCACGATTTTAGATATAATACCTTATTAATATTAAAATTTTAAAATATTTAATAAATAATAAATAATATTAAATAATCATTCGAATAGAACTATATTCTCCAAATTTTTCATAAAGAAGAAAGAAGAAACTGATAATTATTGATAATAATTAATAGTCCGTCACTATTTGACGGGTATAGAGGGCGCCCTAAGTCTATAAATCAGCTGTTTTCGAAAGCAACTTTAAGTGTTATGTGCTAAAATTTTTAACATGGGTCGTCGGGTATCCATACTATCTTAATTCATGGATCCAACTACGGACAATATCAAAGCCGTGTTTTGGATTAATAATAATTGTCAACGCCGTTAACCGAATGGTGATAACGATAAGGCCTAATCTGTGACCGCGGTAACCCGGATTCTTTGAACGCACGAGTTGTTGTGGAGTGGTGCTCTGAAAGCCCAATGGATCGCGATCGTTGCACATTCTATCTCTCTCGCATGCGCGTTGTCGTCGCCACGTCCGTCTACTCCCCCCTGGCGTGTTTATTTATATTGTTGCCGACCGAAATACGTTTTTTTATCCGTTCTTTTTTCTTTTACATTTACATCCTCCGGCTGCCGTGAACGATCACACGTACATACAACATACCGGAAAAATGGCTTCAGGCGTAATTTAACATTCCATATCCGAGTTTATCTCGGTCATCCCATTCGCATAAAAGTCACTTTATTGTTTTTCAGACTCTGTACACGTATTCGAACAACTTCCGAGCGTATAAGGCGCTGATAGCGGCTCAGTACAGCGGAGCCGACGTCAAGGTTGACCCGGCATTCGAGTTTGGCATCACCAACAAACAAGAAGATTTCCTAAAGAAATTTCCCCAAGGAAAGGTGAACGTTATTAATATAATTTTTAACATTTTCGTCGGCCAGCTGGATAACCCGTCTCTCGGGTACCAGTCATCGATGAAAATTTAAAAACATAGTATGAACGGTTATCCTCTTGTTTTCAGGTACCCGCATTTGAATCTAGCAAGAAAGAGTATTTGACTGAAAGCAATGCCATCGCTTATTTTGGTGAGTTTGCTCATCGGTTCTTACAATATAACATTGTGAACAGCTCAACAGCAATTACTTGGGTAGTTTAAATTATATGTTTACTAAACATTTCATATGGTGACTTAAATTATTACATTTTTTTATCTGTGTATTACAATTTGCTTGTAATGTTATGACTTCAACAATCATTATTTTGTGATTTTTATAGACATTTATTTTTAATATTTGTCAATATATCATTCTAATGATTTCTGTCTACATAGAAAATATGAAAATTACTTATATTATTAATTTTATGTCAGATTATACCTATCATATTTAATTAATCAATTACCTATTTAACAACTTAAATTATCTTGCATCATAATTTTCTCATTATATAGTTTTTAAATTGTTCCATACTAACACTTCATAATTTCTGTAAATTAATTGTATTAATTAATTTTATATTAACAAATTTAGTTTCCAGTGATCAACTCAAGGGTTCTACTCCTTATGAAAAAGCTCTAGTACAACAATTTACCAGTTTTGCTGACAATGAAATCTTGCCAGCTTCTTATGCTTGGGTATATCCCTCCCTTAGTATTGCTCAATTTAACAAATTGGTAAAGTAATTTTATTTTATTACCTTATGATCTAATATATTAAAAATAATTATAAATTTGTTTAGTCTGTTGATAAAGCTATTGAAGATGTTAAAGGTATTTTTACATACTTAAACAATTATCTATTGACAAAAACTTACTTGGTTGGTGAACGCATCACATTAGCTGATATCATTGTTGCTTGTTCATTACTTCAGCTTTATAAACATGTTGTAAATCCAGAATTTAAGTAAGAAAAATACATTTAATATATTTCTTTTGTCTAACATCCTCAATCAAAGACGATTATTCGGTAAATCGTATAATTTGTAACAAAGTGAGGTATATCAATATGTTCCAAAGTATTTATCTTTAAATTGGTTATCATTTTATAGGCAGACCTTTGAAACAGATATTTTGTTATAAAATTGTCAAAACATTATTTTTATACTATTACCACCTAATTATAATATGTTCTATTAATTTTAATATTTTAGGCAACCCTACACAAATGTAAACAGATGGTTTGATACTATTATTAACCAACCAAAAGTGGTTAAAGTAATTGGGAAATTTGAATATTGTCAAAAAAGTGCTGAATTCAACCAAAAAACTTACTCTGAATTCCATGGTGGATCTGGAGAAAAGAAGCCTCAGGCAAAAAAAGAAAAAGCTAAGAAAGCACCTGAACCCAAGAAAGCACCACCAAAAGAGGAGGTTGCTGAAGAACCTGATGCAGCTGACCTCATTCTAGCTGCTGAACCTAAGTCTAGTAATCCCTTTGACGCTCTTCCTAAAGGGTAAGTATTGATATAAAAATAAGTTTTGTGTTTTGGTTATTGTATTTTAATGTAGTTAAATATATTAGAACATTCAATATGGATGAATTTAAGAGAGTATACAGTAATGAAGAGGAATCTAAATCTATTGCTTATTTCTGGGAACATTTTGATAAAGAAAATTATTCAATTTGGTTTGGTGAATACAAATATAACAATGAACTACAAAAAGTGTTCATGAGTTGTAATCTTATTTCAGGTAAATAAATATACTGTTACATAATAGGTATAAATAATTTACATGAAACTTGCTTAATACTCGATTTTTTTAAAAGTAATTAATAACAAAATACACAAATATAACATAGGTTGAAAAAATAGCTAACTTTTGACTTGGTTTATGACACGAAAATTGGCTGTTCAAGGCCGGTTGCCATCACAATCCAGACTAATCGCCTACATGGTTATTAAAAAAACAGAATAGGTACATTGGTACAACTCGCGGTTTGAGATGTATTAAATCTTAAACCCGTAATACAGCCAATAGTCACAGTAAAGTAAGTAGGAACTGATTACAGACTGTGAGGTCTAGGATATGGTGATGCACCAATTTTCGTGTCTGACTATAAGCTAACCTCGTAATATTGATATTAAAGATTTAATTTATTTAATTCTATCAAGTAGCATCAACTACTATGTAATATAGAATAAGTATTAAAAAGAAATTAGCCTTTTCCTGTTTATGTTGAAAAATATTATACAGCTTATTTGACTCAATTTTGCTTTATAATTTTATAAACATTGTACTCCTATTAGGTTAAAATTGTTTATCAAAAATCCATAAATTTATGATGTAAGTAATTCTAATGATTATTTGGGATAATTTATTTTCTTAATTGCGCTTTTTAAAATGTATTTTTTTCTTTATATGAAAGCACAAGTTTGGATAATAAAAATGGACAGGGTATATACTTGTAATAAAAAAATTATGTTTAATTATTACTTTGGTTTATTTTTTATTGTAGAATACAGTATTTTTAAGATTTTTCAAAATTATAATATATATTAAAATAAATTAACAGTTATACATTCATAGCAATATTAATTTGAAAATTTTGCACTGGATACAATAAATTGATCAAAACTGACCAATTTGGTTGTTTGAGTTTATCATATTCAATATTATTGAATTATTTATATTACATGCATTGAGTGTGCACTGACACAAAATCAATGATTTTGTCATACTATAAAATATTTATAGATATTGTACATTGCACAATTTTTTATAGATATTATGTTATTTTGTCAAGGAATATAATTTTCTTAATGTGTAAACCCGAAGTTAAAATTTTGAGGAGAAAGTAAATAATTTTACTGATGGTACTTAGGTATTTAGACGCAGTAGAATTATAACGAATAATAGTTTATAGTATTATAATTTACTCATAATGTTTTTATTTTAGTTTTTATTAAATTAGGCTCTTAAGAAAAATTATAAATAAAATAATTTCAAATGTTTAAAAGTAATTAATATACTTTAAAAAGTCTATTATTTTAACTGGAGTGTATGTAACAACATATTACTTTAAGGGGAGATAATGGATCATTGAAATTTCTTTAAATCATTATATTCAATATACCTAATGTTAGTACTAAGTATAATTTTAAAATAAAATTTTTTTTTCAAATATTAAGTTGTTGAATTGACTTGAAATATTTAAATTTTACAATTTTAGTTCCATCACAACTAATTATTCTTAATTTATACATAAGACATTTATAACTTTTAATACATATTAAGCTGACCTTTCTTGATATACTAACATTTTCCGATATTTAAAACATGAATTTTTTAAGTTACAAGTATTCAATAAAATATAAATATATGAATAATATTGAATAAACTGTAATGGAACTAAGTTTCGAAGGGTTTACTTTACTGATTCACGCACGCACACCGTAAATTACTATGTATTGCATAGGCGCGGCAGTAGTAACAATACTAGTAACACACTCCTATAGAATTCTATGATAACATCATTGAATATTGCCCCTTAAACATTAACAATTAAATTATAAATCAAGTATGCTTAATGATTATACTAAACAAAAATTGATTCAGATAAAAATCTAATTAATTAATTAATTAATAAATATACATATCATAAGTGATTATTTCATTTTTTATTTTATGTATAGAGTAATATTTTCATTAAAATGTCTGTACTCTGCAACACTGTTTAAAATATACAGCAAGTTTACTGGCTTGATTTATCATTTGTGTAATAAAAATTGTATTACTTGTATTTTTAATAACATCTAAAAATATTTTTATACTCTATAATTTATTATTTTAATTTTATGCCTATTTTTTCAGGAATGTATCAACGATTAGATAAAATGAGAAAGCAAGCTTTTGCATCAGTATGTCTTTTTGGTACTGAAGGAGATAGTACTATATCTGGCGTTTGGGTTTGGAGAGGTCATGATCTTGCTTTTGAGGTAAATATACAATTATTGTTGTTTCATATTAGAAATTCAAATTACTAATATTTAATTATTATATTAGTTAAGTAATGACTGGAAAGTTGATTATGATGTCTACACGTGGAAAAAATTAGATGCCAGCAGTGCAGAAACAAAAACTTTGGTTAGTGAATACTTTGCATGGACAGCCAAGGATAAAGAAGGCAGACCTTTTAATCAAGGAAAAATATTTAAATAATTAATGCAACTTTATATATCCAACATTAATTATATTTTAAAATACAAATCAGAAACTAACATTTGTTTGTTTGACTTAGTTTTGTTTTAATTTTCTCCAAACCTTTCCTGAAAAATGTGTATAGTTTTAATTTATTTAATTATTATAAAACGTTAAAACAATAAGAAATTAATTAATATTAATATAATGTATTAGTAACTAACTGTCCATTATATTTGTTTTTGCCAATAACTAAATTTTTATAATCTATTAATATATAATAAACACATATTGTTTATATATAGTAATAATTACATATGTTTTGAAATATTTAGCTGAAAAATAATTACTTGATAAGAAATCAAATAAGAATTAATTAGTTATTGGAACAAAATATTAATATAATATATCACCTTAGTACATTAAAAACTCAATAATTTAAAAATTGTAAATAAAATAACACTACCTAAGAGTAAAATCTGAACCAATGCCTCTTTTCCATTCCACTTTCTCTATATTTTCTATGAGTTTAGGTAGAAAACAAGTTGCAATATCAGGAGAAATAGTAATTATATTATCAAAAAAATCAAACACTAATTTGGAAGAAAATGCTAAGTGTTCTTGACAAAGTGCATTTAGTGATGATATAATTGCATTTCTAAACAAAATATAAGTGTTTTAAACAAATTATTTTATAATTAGTATAATTATTTTGCATACTTTATTTCATCATTAGGTTGTGACAAACTTATATTAATGATGGTATTTAAAATTTCATTTGTAATTCGTTTACAAATATTAGTATCTTCACAGAACATTGATACTGAACAAATGCGCATTAATGAATGTTGAATAATTGATATTAATACAAACTTATTGCCAAGATTCATTTTTATTACATTATTAATGTAGTCTAATACCTGTGCAATAAAAAAATAATTAGTTGATTAATTTTTGCTGTAGCTGGTTAATATTATATTAACTTGGGCAACACTGCTGTCTGGTGTTCGATTGCGTTTATTAAAGAAAGTTGATACAATTAATTCTAATAACAAAGCACGTTCAGGAATCTCGTTATCTTGTTTCTCTTCAAAGAATTTTATCAATGGTAATTCATCTGATGGTTTAACACCAATTAAAATTTTTGGGAGATAAAAAGAAATTAATTCTCTAAGACAACGCGCGACATATTGATCTGTTTTTGGATCTAAAAAAAAACAAAATAAATATAAAACATGAGTGAGAGTAACATAAAAAAAAAAAATGAAATAAAAATATAGTACTTATATGTTTATAATTATTAATTTATGTATTAAATATAAATCTTAATATTCACATAAAATATATTTCTTTGAGAAAACATGAGTAAATGTATAAATATAATTTAATATTATATGTAAATAAGAAAAATGAAAATAAATATAACATTTTTTTTTCTTTTCTTTATATTATATTATATATTTAAAAAATGTTAAAATACTATTTAAATTAAAAAAAAAAAAACCTATTTTATATAAATTATATTAATATAGTCACAGAAAGAATTAACTTACTTAGACGAAACAAACCAATAAGGTAGCGGTGTAGACTGGATAAAAGAGCAGTCACCACACTTGGATGAATTTTGGAGTTTGGATTCCTTACAATTACACCTAAGAGCATTAAATCTAATAACTCTTGCAGTATAGTATTTGGTTTACCCTTAAAACAAAATATCAAATAGTAAACATTAAATAAGTAAATTAAATCATAAATTAATATTTAGTCATAGGAAATTTTCTGACTTTAGTATAAATTATAGGTGATATCTTTTCAAACATGTAACCAATGACCATATACAATCTATATATCTCATCATTTTGTTTTTGTTGCTTTATTAAAATGTTCACCCAAATTTTTATACTATAAAAATAATCTGCCACTTTTTCACAAAGTTTTTGATTTAATTTTGTATCCTAAAAAAATAAAATAAATAATTAATTAAATAATATAATCTCTTATGTTTATTATTATAAAAAAAATATGTATGCGAAAATTGTGTATATTATAACATCGCCTAATTTAATTTTAAATAATATATTTTATATTAGGTACTTTATACTCAGTGCTTGAATTGAGGGGGGATAACGCAGAGGGGAGTACCTCTATTACTTTTTTTTTTTTAAATAATTGTGCCACTACTAATTATTAATTTCCCCATGATATAGTATATACTAAATGATTTTTGGGGAATGCTAATTTTTTTTAGAGTCCAATAGTCCCTATACTTCTTATTTCATAATTCAAGCACTCTTTATACTAACATTAAAAATATGTATTAATTAATTCATATATATTTATATGAATTTGTAAACTAATTTCCACTTCTTTATTTATAAATATTCTCAATTAACATTTTTAATATTTAAAATATAACATGAACAATTTATATAAAATATATTTTAAAACAAATTATTGATAACATAAGTGTCAAATACATATGCAATATTATTTTGATGTTGAGTCACTTGTAGAATTTTATTTAAAATATGCAATAATTTATCATATACTAAAAAAAAATATAATACACAAAATAAAATTACTATAATTATGATAAAAAAAAAATTATTAGATTAACTTAAATTTGTAACTAATATAATTAGATATGTTCATTATTATTTATATAGAAAAATAAAAGATATATTTTAAATGTATTTTTTAAATTATATAAATTTAATTTTAAATTTGTAACTGTTTTTAAGAAAAACAATTTGATTTTTAATTTACCCACCTGTATTTGATAATATTTTATACTTAATAGATCTAAAAAAGTAATGAATGGATCAACACTTGTATTCAAATCATTTCCAGAATTTTTAAATAAATCTTCAATTTCACTTATATTTGAAACAAATTTAGTAATGGATATTGTTTCCTTGAATGTCCTGTTTGTGATCAGCATAGAACTGTGTAACCATGCCTAATGGACATACATTTTTTTAAAAAAAATCAGAATGAAAAACTTTAGTACTTGTCTTTTTTTAAAACATACCAAGCTACTTTTTTGTAAAATTAAAAATAATTATATAGCATAACCTTCAAAAATATTTAAAATTTTTGATAAAAATAATAAGAATAACTAAAAAAGTAAAACAATTAATATTTACCTTAATTATAGCTAAGCTATTGTATCCATGAACAGTAGTAATAGCATTTTCATTAATTATAATTGATAAATATCGATTAAGTAATCTAAATGTATATTTAATATGAAAATAATTAATTATGTGAGTTTTAAAAATTAGTAATTTAATAAATTATTTGTATTTTTTTTTTTCAAAACAAATAAATATCAAATATTATAATTATTTTTTTAATAATAATTACAATTAAAACCAACACTTACTTAATGTTAATTCCTTGATTAACAACAAAAAAATTGAATAATAAAACTTTAGTGTTACAAAATGCAGGTAATGATGAAAGAACTGTTAGTGCTGCAGCAATATCTGCTACAATAGTACAACAGTCAATTGATAAACTAGAATTTTTCAAAAATGGTAACATATGCGTGTATAATAAATTGAAAAGTATAAATAATTCATCTTCTGAAAAATTTTTTTAAAAAAAATTATTATTATATTATTTTGAAATTATGCACAACAATTATATTTAATTTACAGTAATCAGATAATATTTAATTTATTTTTATTTTTTCATAAGTTTATGTTTACATGTTCATAAACATAAATGCAAATTGGATGTGGCTTGAGAGACTTAGACCCCTAAAATACATCCAAGTCCCCCTAAATAATATTCTCTTTTTAATTTTGATTGAAAAATAAAAATGCAGAAAGAGACAAAACTAAAGTAATTAAAAATATTTTATATTATATTATAGTATTTTACTTTGATATAGCTATAAATAAATACAATTTTCTAAGATATATTTTGTATTTTTATGATGATAATTTAGCCAATATTATAGGGAACTGAAATCCTCCCATTTTCTTTTAGCTATTTGTGTCTATGTTCATTAAATTAATCTTTAAGGAAACATCAAAGAAAAAATTTAATTTTAAGTACACAAATTGAATATTAAATTAAAGGTGATGGATACCACATTTATTCTAGTTACTTTAGACCAGTAAGTCAGACAACATTAAAGATATTTATAATAATCCAATTATGATACTATAAAAAAAATTTAAATCATAGATTACTCTTCTGATTGATAGGAAACATAAATTAAATATTTTGATTAAAAATAATTTTAAAACATACTTTAAAATTATTATAATTACTAAAACATAATTTCTATTTTTTAGTGATAATAAATGTTTATATCAAAAATGTATTTTCTAGAAAGCATAGAAAACAAATTATTAAATTTATTACTTTATACAAATAAAATTCTACTTGTTTTTAATATGCCAAATTTTATCTTCATAGATGTGAAGAAACAAATCAATATTTAATTCATAATTAATATACTTTAGCATGGGGGTGTGAGAATAATAATATCAGTTCGTATGAAAAGTTTATTTCCGGTTGTTTCACACTAATAATCATTTACTACTAACACAAAGCACATTGAAAATAAGTTATAACCAAATATTGTCTAAATAATACTCTTTAAATACTATGTGTATCCAACAACCTTAACTATAAAATAACTGTTATTTTATTGTATCAAATAATTGTATTTTATTTTATACATGTTTTTAACACATCTTTTAAATTATAATCTCGTGTAAATTTGAATTTAAATGATAATATATTACCACGTAGAAAAGGCATAGGATGATTATTTGCTACATTTTTAAGTTTTTCTAATATATGAAGAATCATTTGTAAAATATCATTATCATCAAATGGTTTTATTCTATTAAGATAATTTTCAAACCAAGGCCCTGAAATATAAAATAATCAATAATATACAAACTAATTTATTTTATTTATAAATATAATTGTGATTAAAATTACCAATTAAAGTATATTGTCCAAGAGATAAAGATTCACTCAATGCAAATACTTCTTTAAGACCCTCCAAAAAAACAACAATATAATCTTGAGATGTAGTATTTAATGAATCTATTAAAGATGTCCCATAAGTAATCATTGAAGTGTTACGCTGTGAATGTAATATTAAAAATGCCACAGTCCCTTTCCAATAAGTTGATCTATTATTAGGGTCTAATTTAGACTCAGAAATTAATTTTACAAGATTTTGATATTTAAGAGCCTAAAATATACAAAAAAGCATGTTAAAACAAATAATAAATTAATGATTTAATTTTCATATAATTTTCATACAATTTGAGAAGTATCATCTGACATAATTGCTAAAGTCAAAAATAATGTTGTAAAATTGTAAAATCCAATATCATTAAATGATACAAGTTTACTTTGTGAGAATTTTGAAAAAATTCTTCCTTTTAATTGATTCCAATCTTTTGAGTTATATTTTATGTTTTGTAAATGAAGACCTAAAAAAAGTAATATCAGTTAAAACTATTAATTATTTACAATATTTTTACTAATAAATGTTAATTTTTCTTTAGCTAATAATAATTAACTTATATCAGAATTAATCAATAGAAAAATTAGACTTAAGATTTTGAGCGAAGCCAAAAATGTATCGGTTTTATATTTTTTTTAAATTTTACTTTCATGTATGAAACCACTTTTTCTAACCAAAATAATGCTCCAATTTTCACGAATAGCATATGTTCCTAGTTGGAAATTGGATGTAGTTGGTACATTATTTAAGTCATTTTTTGAATTTCTCAAAATTGACCAATTACGACAAAAAAAACTACCAAAAAAAATGATGAAAAAACGGCACTTTTAACAAAAACTGAAATTTTGACAAATTTGATTTCAATATTTCACAATAACTCAAGCAATATTTAACTTAGAGGCTTAAAAATTATATTCTGTGTTCACATAGGTACTATATGTTTGTGATAAAATTTGGAACCATTACGGTTATTTTTCTACAAAATATAGAACTTTGGATATTTTCTAAAATTTTTGTTTTTATCTATATAATGTTTGATAAATTTGACAATTTTCATTTTAAGGTTTGAATATTTTACTGAAGTATACCCACATATTTCTTAACATGATACTAAAAAATTAGAAAAATCCCAAGTCTTAATTTTTTATAGCTGTTTAAAGTTGATATTTTTAGTGTAATCGAAAATCTAAAAATCTACATAAGTATTCTTCTTATTTTTCAATACAATTACAATAATGATTAATAAAAAAGACAAAAATTTATAATATAATTTATATTGAAAATTTTATTGAAGCATATTGATATATACCTTAATGTATTTCCAAAGTATTAAAAAATTTCAAGTCTTATTTTATTTTTTTATAGATGTTTTAAATTCAAATTTTAGTAAAATCAATATATTTATATATGATATTTATTTTCAGATTCTTATTATTTCTCAATATTTTATAATAATGTTAAATTAAATAGATAAAAAATTTTGAAAATTGTATTGAAGCTTACTTACAAATTGGTTAAGGTAGTTCTGAAATATCTTAAGTATCAATTTTTTTTTATAGATATTTAAAGTTGAAATTTGAATAAAATTTATAAAAGTATTACTTATTTGGATTTTTCTTATTATATTTCAATATTTTACAATAATATTAAATAAAATTGACAAAAATTTTTGAAAAATGTATTGAAGTTTAAATGCATATTAATTAACCCAGTTGCAAATAAAAAAAACTGTGAATATTACATTTACAATTTTATTTTGCAGTTGTTTAAAGGATAAAAAGAAGAGCTGATACTGCTGTGATAGAAGTCTAAAGAGGATAATGTTGAATCTTGATTAAAATTTGAGTGCAATGATAAATTATTATATTCAAAAAACAATTTTAAGCAAAGTACTGTCAGATTTGGGTATTTAGGTGACTCATTTAGAGGTTTTATGAGCATTTATATTGAACAGACTGAAAAATACATATACACATATTATTAATACATATATAATCTGATGAACTTTGCTCAAAATCATTTTCATAAATGTAATGATTTATCATTGCATTCAAATTTCAATTACAATTCATCACTATCTTTTTTAGACCTACATTCCTTCTATAGCAGTATCAGCTCTTTTTTTATATAAATATTAAATGTATATCTACTGAGACTATTAGTTTTTATATTTAAAAAAAAGTTAACTGTATAATTAATAAATAATAATTATTAATGCATTTATTATTTTCACAGTAAATAATATAAATTCACAATTATCAAATATAATATTAATACTAAATTTTTTACTATTTTTACTAAATTATAAATTTATTAATTTAGTATCTTACTTATTTTAACAATTAAACTTTTATTTAAATATAAGTTAGAATAATATATATTTAAAACAGTTACATACCAAGCAATCTTTGAAATAATTGAAAGCTATTGTAGTTAGATAATAGTTCAGATTGTTGAGCAGAAAATAAATTGGTTGTTTGAAGAAGAAGTTCATAACCATTTTTACTAAAAACCATAGAATTTTAGAAATATATATATACTCGTAATTATTTATTAAGTTAATAATGTATTACCTCATACATGCAATTGTTTGAATTTTCATATCAGAAGAATAAAATGTAGAGTTTAGTCTTTTATGATAATATTCCCATAATATAATTACTGGTTCTGTAATGAATGAAGAGAGGACAATTTTTTCTAATAAACAAATGGATAACTTTAATTGAATTTCATTAGGTTCATTATTAAGGAATTCTTTGAGAGTAGAAACCAAATTACTATCTTTCAAATCCTAATAAAAATTAATTAGTAATTTATTTTTGTGATAAAATTATATAGTTTTGTAAATTAAATTATTAAAATTTTAATTCAAGTACTTTTGGACTTGTAAAAAACTTACTATTGATATTGACAAGTCACACTTTTGTAAACTTTTTAAAACCCATAATCGAAAAATTAGTTCTTCACAATCTACCACATTGATGCTTTTGAAAATTATATCAAAATACTGCCAGAAATTCTAACAATCACAAAATCAATTTCTAATTGTTTTAATATAAAATAATATTAAATTAATGAACTTACATCAGTATTGTGTATTAAATGTTGTTTATTTATTAAATATTGTACAAGAATTAAATAATCATAGGTACAATCACAAAGTAATGCATTCTTAGATAGAATTTCTTTAGGCATCAACTGTTATAAAAAATTATAATAAATAACAATGAAAATTGGAATTAAATATGTATAAATCAAGTTTACTTTTTTAAATCTATTTCTTGTCATTTGTACTAAATCATTTAAGGCACTATATGCAGAATGTTTTACAACATCTCTACTATTGGGCAACTCTGAAAGCAATGATAATTGAAACCACCGTACATCTAAATGACAATGGTACAGATGATAGTGTATATTGTTCTGTAAATATTTAAATAAAAATATATCCTTTTTATTTACATGATTAATTTATAAAATACTAAATCAATTTTAAAAAAATCCAATATTATTATAAAAAAAAAAAATACTTGGCTATCTGATGAAGACAATGCGTGTTGTATAATAGTCTCCGATAAATTATCAAATTGTCCAAGAGATGAATATAAATTTTCCAGTTCAGATACAATTTTTTCTTCTAAAGATTCCATTAACCAATTATGATTTTCACATGAATTACATCTGGAAAATTCAAACTTAAATTCATAATACTTTACTTAAGTATGTTTTTAATATATATAATATGTTACCTTCTAAGACTATCTCTTAAAAATAAAAATAGATCAATAATTTTCTGTCGAACATCAGCATAATTAATTGTTTTGCTATTACTCTGGTCATGTAATGTGAATATTTTATATTGATTACGTACAACAGAACTTAAACTTAATAAACGTTTCCTAAACATTAAAATTATAATTAGGGGTCTCAATTAATGATATAAATTAAATACAATTCATACACACTTTGCCATTTTGAATAGTATAGGTAAATCATATACTAAACTATGTCCTTTATTAAATGAATGATTAAATAATATAGACTGATCACATTGATCTTTATTGTTGTTACTTGTTATAGAATTGTGTTTTTCTTGTTCACTTTTAACAAATTCTTCATTAGAAACATTCAATCCACCTTTACAGTTAAAACAAGATGAAAATGTTGTTGGTTCTTCTATAATCATAAAAATATTAATTCAATTATTACATTGAATAATTAAATTAAATATATAGTTTATCGCCAAATAATAATTATAAATTGAATTAAATTCACATTTAATATTTTAACATACCAGAATTAGTTTGTTCTGAAGAGAATAAAAGCATATTCGATATTGCAATACCAATACACTCAGTTATATTTTATATTGAATAGCAGAAAAAAAAAATTATGTTTAATTTACTATTATGGAAGTATAATAATGTATTTTGTGAAGTATTCATACAATAAATTAGTAAACATTAATCACTAAACAATAAACAGTAAATACAAAATAGTAAATAGTATACACACGACGTACAATACAATACAGTAATCACTAATCAGTATTCGTTTTAAACAATTTTTGTAGGAACATTTTGGCGGGTAATGTTTTTTATGACGTCACAAGAATGATAGAACTTAACCTTAAAAAAAGATAAAAAGGCGGTAATTTAATGTTTAAAAATCAAATCATCAAAATTCAGTCATTTACTATTATTTATAATACTATTTTTTTTTTAAATATATTATGTAATACAATGTAAGTTTTTAGTGTTTTTAAATATTTAATTTAGAAAAAAAAATTATTATATTTATTAATAATATGTGTTGGAATTAACAATTTATAATTGAATAACATAGTGGACGATGAGTTGAAATGTTAAATTAATATGATATAATAATATAATATAGTTAGGTACATTAAAATATTAAAAGTCTTCGTTGAATCAATGTATCAATGAATAATGAATTCAGATGTACAGGTAAAATGAGATAATTTTTTAACATTTAATAATCTTGAATTAAAAAGTTATAATATAACACTCTTACTCTATTATTTTTCATCGTTATCTCAACAAAGGGTTAAAGTGGTTCAATTTAATCAGGTAATTTTGTAGATGGGTGTCTGGGTAGGATGGTACCTACTACTTACCCTAGAAATCACAATTTCTACATTTCAGTATGACAGTGTCACATATTTCTAAAGGAATTAAAATTCACAGTAAAAAATGATCTATTATAGTAGTGGTAATTCTATAAGGTTTGAAGTGTGAATGTGAACCACATATTACCATTGTTTATAGATACTAAACAATTCTGTACAACTAAAAAAAAAAAAAAAAAATACAAAAAATGTTATTGAATATGTAAAAATAAATTTTACAATACAAGATAAATTTAAAATATCCTGTCTTGTTGACTATGATAAAATTCCGATTAGACTGCCATTTATATTTCATTTTCATGTACATTAGCAGTTAGCATAATAAAAATTAATATTGATACACACTATTGTCGTTTATAATCAAGTAATAGAAAAAAACACTTTTAAATTGTTTTCTAAAAATTGGAAATATTAGTAGGTAGAGTGTAGAAGGTGAACCTACCTACAGGCTACAATATAAATTTAAAAAAAAACATAATATGCCCATATATTTCCTTTTTTGTGTACATTATAAATGGGTAATATGTAAATACTAATAATGAAATTTTGTAAATCAAGAACATAAATACATGCTTATTCTATGACTTCTAGAACTCATTTCTAAGCTCATCATTAGTAATAATTTCAATAAAAGTTAAAACTTATTTATCTTAATTATAATCTGTTATATTATTTGGCAATCTGGAATTGGAGCTTAATTGTTTGGAGGATTCCGGATTATTTTAATTTTAGGATTTTATATTTTATTGTAAAATACAACACATACAACGGCATAGTAATAGGGGGAGGGGTGGAGACTTCCCAAAAATTTGTCGAAAAAGAAATTTTTTAAAACTAATTTAATTCATGAACTATTCAAATCATAGGTAAATATTAATATCTATTAGATACCTATACTTAAATACTAACTTATATAGGTACCTATATGAATTATGAAATTTGTTTTTTTTAGATTCACCGCTGTCAACAGTATATTATTTTGGTAGTCTTTTAGTTATTATTATATAATAACATAACATTACATAATATGTAAAAATACAAAACAACAAAATTATTATTAGATTTTGTTATTTTGTAAATACTATAATAATTAAATAGTTAAACTGTTAGATTTTCATGTCTCAATATTAAACAATATAATTGAAAATTATTTATTTATTTATTTTATTGAAATGATAGTGATAGCCGATAGGTACTTCACAAAAAACTAAATAATTGTATATATATATTTTTGCTTAAAAAACAACTTCTTTTTTAAAGCCTCTTCTATTCATAAATCCTGGCTATGCCATTGAAAGTATAATATATCCAGAACAGTAAAAACATACTGTTGTGAAAATGATTAGGATTGGAATATTGAACGTTAGTTATTATTTGTCAGTGAAAAATATGTTTGTCATATTAAATATCAAATAAAAAATACACATATAGTTTATAAAATAACAAAAAAAAATAATGAAAAATTACATTTAATATTATAAATATATAAAAATTGTAAACAGTAATAAAATATTGCAATTATTCATTTAACTTGACCAATTTGGTACAATTGGTTTAAATACCCACTGTTGATTCGCATTATTAGAATCGCATGGTGTTAATATGACTTGATTAGATAAAGGATGAACGCTGAGACACTTTCTTGTTTTTGTGTGCAATAACAATTTGTTAGTCTATACATAAAAATATATATATAATTAGAAATTATAATTTAATAATTATTGGGTTATTATTATTATATTTAAGTCATAAATATATTAAATATAAATAAATAGTTAATTAATCACCAGAATAAGCAATTAAAAATGAATAGAAAAACATTAGATATTAGTACAATTATTATAAGTTAATTCTCTAAACTAATAAATTAATTAAAGTAGAAATAATTCATATTTTGATTAAAAATAAAAATAAAAATAATTTAAACCATTTTTGATTCCTATGCTAAGATGATCTTTTAAAACAATATTTATTAATAAATAATACAATAAATATTATTTTAAAAATATTGAATTAATTATAAATATAAAATATATAATAGACAATAGTAATATTATATATAATATATAATTGATATTTTAAGTACTTAAAATTAGTATAAATAATGTTTAAGTCATACATACAGATTCATATTGCCATGGCCCATCAACAGTTCCTAATGGACACACAACTAGTTTTACATTTTGTTGATCAGCAAAAATACATCGTTCACCAACACCAAGTTGTCCCTTTGTATTTAATCTAAAAAGCTGTAAACATAAATTTAAAGAAAATTAATATACCGATATTTCTTCATTTCTTTATGTTCATATGGATAATAAATTGTTTACAAATTAATATTATATTATTATTTTGTACCTGATTATTGCCTTGTCCGTGGCATAATTCTAATCCTACTAATGATGGTGGCTGATGTCCTCTGGTGTCTAAGCAAGTAGTTTTGCCAACATTTCTCAACTATATTTAATAATTGTATAAAATAAAATGTGTAATATTTTATATTTAATATCAAATAAATTGTTTACTTCTCCCCAGTGTAAGTTTGGTGGAAGTTCGGGGAACTTTGTATAAACATCATAAGCAACATTTTCCATAAACCATGAGAAATCTTTGCATTGTAGCTTATCCTTTAATTCTACTTGTTTACTTATGTCGCCCATGTCTAAATAGCGTGCTAATGGTTCACGAGTATAAAAAAATTCTTTATGTTTATTATCAAACCATGTTTCAATTACACGTTTGTAATTCTAAAATATTAATTATACATTACAATATATTTGGTAAATTAAGTTAATAATACAAAATATAATTCTTACATATGTAATCAAAGGTCCTTTGACTTTTTTACCAAGTTCTCCAAAATTGTATGGCATAAATCCACGATAAACATGTCCAACACGGGAACAAGGCACCCATTCAATACTACCACCGCATTGCCAAATCTAATTAATAAAAGAATACTAATATACAATAATAAAGGACATAAATAATATATTAATGGTATTTGCTTCTTTTTATTATTATGATTATTATAAAGATTGTTATATAATTAATTCATATCATAATATAGATAAAAAAGCATATAACTTTATATTTTATTTATGATAAGTAACTATATAATATAAAATTTTTAATTTTATAATAACAATTCAAAGTTTTATTTTACAATTCATTTATTTTTATCATTTATTCATAATTTTTAATTGAAAATTATAAAAAGTAAAAATCACAATAACAATTTATAAAATTTATGTTACTATGATAAATCTAAAAATGTATATATATTATACATATATGTTATGGTCCAAGTGGATAAATGGTCATTGTAAATACTGACTGGACAAAGTTTACAATATCCGAGTTATTCAAGCCATGTGGATAATTATTCACATAAGCCAGACAATGTATAAGTATACAATGACCAGAACTGAATGTGTCAAGTGAACAAAACAAAATACATATATTATTGACTAATATAATTTTATTTAATATGTTTAAGAGATTTAAGATATATATTGATTTTTATTTAAAAATAAATTATATATACTATTTTATCAGTTTAATATATAACATATACTTTATAATAATATAATACTTTATAATGTTATAAACCAAAGTATAATAAAATGAATACTTTTTTCTAAAAACATATTAACAAAATATATTATGTGCAATCAGTTAAAAAATAATGGGTAGACGATATTGTCTCTTTGTCTCATAAGTAGCTTCGCCACTGTTAATATTCACATTGACCACACCAGTTTTAGCATTGTGTACAATGACTGGACATTGTATTACAATGACTAGTCTATATAGGAAATTAAATATGTATTATTTACTTTGCCCAAATACCTTAGATATTGTATACAATGTCCGGGCATTTCATTACAATGCCCGATTTATCTACTTGGACAATAACATATACATCGAACTTTGCAATACCTAATATGTAATTATTTTGTATAGCAATAAATAATAATACAAAATTTTAAAATAATATTAATCTTACTTTAAAGGACAATTCAAAGTTTTCTCCGCCCCAAACAAGTAACCCGGGATCATATGCTCCAAGTTCTAAAAAGTAATTTCTATCCATTGCAAAAAGACCACCTGCATGAGTTGGTGATCTATACATTTTTTTATAATACAAATAAATTTAAAATATTGTATAATATAGAAATGTAAAGAAATTTACTTATATGGTTCACTTTTGTAAGTTCGTTTTCGTTCTTCTTTTGCAGGTATTTCAATTTCTTTATACAACATACCCCATTCAAATATACCACGAAAATGATGATCTTTTTCATAAACTGGACGATACTCCCACGTATTATGATCAATTCCATCAATAACTGGTACAGTCATAATTTTTCTTTTAAAATATAATAAAACTGATTTAATAAAATACTGAATTTTTTTAATAAATATCTATATTATACTAATTTAATAATAATTGAAGACAACGGTATATAAACATAATATAAGGATTTAAGTACCTGTCTCGGGCAATAGGTGCAATTAATGGCGGTAACCAATTGTAACCGACTTCACAATGTGCATCTAAGAATAAAATTATTTCTCCTCTAGCATGTAAAGCACCTTTTGAACGCGTTCTAATCAGTCCTTCACGTTCAGAATTTCTAATTAGTCTCACTTTACCATTAAATTTTTCAATATAATATTCTAATTTTTTTTTTAAATTTTCTGGAATGTTTAAATAAGTTAGGTTTTTTATTGTTTTTTTTTTAAAAACTTAACATTTACCTTTATTACTAAAGTCATCAACCAAAAGAATTTCTTCTAAAAATTGAGGTGGAGTTCTATTAAGAATGCTATGCACAGTCCTTAATAAAGATGACCAACCTTCATTATGAAAAACTACAATGACACTTGTTCGAGGTAATTGTTCAGGATAAGTCCAATATTTACATCTAGAGAAATTAATTCGAAATTTTGTGAATATCAAAATAATTTGAATACACATAAAAATATAATTAATATTACTCATTCATGCGAAGATCTGGAATTGATCGGTTAAGAGATATATCATCTGAGCAAGCCATGTTCATACCATACTCAGATAAAGATTGCAATGCTTCATTTTCTCTGTCACTTGGTACATGATGGGGTTCACCTTTTTCACCAGGGCCTGATCTATGACCAATAATATTTTGTTCGAAATTGCCAAGGATTTGATCACGGTAAATTGGTATCTAAATGAAAATAATTCTTAGTTCTTTCAACAAGAATATAAAATATTCAAATAAAGATTACCTGATTTGAAAATCTGGAATGTCTGGAAAATGATGATTCACGAAGATCGTGTATATTTTCTGAACGATGGTATAAAGCCAGTAGCAATAATAAAATAATAGTAATGCCAATGGAAATTTTAGCAAATTTATTACGTTTTAATTGAATAATTCTTAATCTTACAGACATGTTTAATACCTATTTAAACAAATAATATATCTAAAATTAAATTTTATTTCAAATGTTTTTAATACAGCTTATATAATTGGGCAAATATATTTTGTCAAAATAATAATTAGATGAACCATGAACTATTTAATAATAATTATTAAGTAGTTAGGTACATTATTATTACGGACAAGTGCTTTTTTTTTATAAAGATCAAGTATAGGTACTAGGTTAGGTATTATGTATTAATAGTTTATTTACTCACATAAATAATACAAATCTGGTGTATGAAATATATTATTAAATAAGTAGTTTAGTCCAAGTATAAAAAAAAAAATTGTTCGATCAATAATTGGTGTAGGTATTGAATTTACTATTATATAAGTAGTTTAAAAAATAGTTAAAGTATAAAAAATAATTTGTTCGATTAATACATATATGTAGGTACAATAATAATTATTTGAAAATTACATGTTACATTGTTACTCAATTATAATATACATTAAAAAAATATTTAGTGGAGACGTCTACGATGACGTAGATCTAATATGTATACAATTTTTTAAATATTTTATTTATGTAAATAAATATTCGTGTGATAAAGAAAATATTATCAATATTGTTAAGATCTTTCATCGTGGAACAAACAATATTATCACGAAACAAGATACTTAATGTCTGTGCCATGATATGCGTTTTCTACCTGTTCTAGCTTCCAGTGGGATGCAACAGGTTCGCGTGAAAAGCTTTACCACCACCATAGCTGCCAGTGGAAAAGCTTTTCCGCTACCATGGGGTTCTTGTGGAGAAGTCATTTCTTCGGGTAGGTACATTGATTCCAACGGAAGTATATTTTTATGGGATAATGATTAAAATAAAGATGGAATAAGTAAAATTATAGTTGCCGCGAAATTTACCATTTTTATTTTTCTACTCTTTAAGCTTTTTTCTATTGCGAAGTTTTAAAAATTATCTAAATTAATTACCATTTACCTATATCAAGATCCAATTATTTACCCAAATGATACCCTATTATATTATATTCGTGGTATCGGATTACTTTTACTATATCCCAAATCCAAATCCAGCTTTTATAGGTATATACCTATCTTATAATATTGTTATATATTCCCTTCGATCAGAATCTAAAATTTGGTGAATTATGTGTAGGTACATCGTACATATGAATATATTTTTTATAAATAGGTTTATTTATTTTTGTTCTTATTTTATACCTCCACGCAGAGGGTGTGTAGAATTTGTTTTGTCTAGACATATCCGGTAACACTTATAATTTGTCTTCAATGAATCAATGATTAACTTGAAACATGAAACTTTGATTTATCTAATTATACAAGATACAGAGTCAAAAAGACACCTAGGGATAAAGCTAATAAAAATTTATAATAGGTACAATAATTACTTATATATATACATTACTCTATATAAGTATATAGTCTTAACTCTAGACTCGAGAATATGGTCTAAGTCTAAAGTCTATATTATTTTATAAATTTTAAATAGCAGCTTATTCTTATAATGAAAAGTTTGACTACAGCATTACAATAATATTATCTACCTATACGAGTACAAAATATAAAACATGGATGAAAAAAAAATTGGAATCGTTTAAACGAGTTAAACGTACTACGTACCTACTCATAATCTATTCATGCAAATATTTCAAATACAATAAGGAAATAATAAATTTCTTTTAAATTCGTTCCAGTCGTTCCACACAATATAATTATGCAATTTTATAGAAAAATTTCAAATGAGTTTATGCCGGTCATTGACATAAAGTATGCAGAAATGCAGAATATTAAGTCGTATTCCGAATCATCCTGTACTTGGGGTTGGGATGTGCTGCAGTGGTGTATCTATTCAAAACAACATAGCATAATAATGTGCTCAGGTTACAAAATGGTTCTACATGGATATTTGTGCTTTGCTGCGAGTTTTCGATGTATTGTTTAAATTATTGAGAAGATCGCTGTTTTCTTTAAAGAATTTTTTTGTTAGTTCTATTCAACTCTCATCGAAATTTAAAATAATATAATATCAATTGAAGAGGATATTTAATTTTTTTTTTTTTTTTTTTTTTATATTGCTTTGATTCGTTGTGAGTCCGTTATTGGTATCGGTATGTCTACAGTAGTGCAGTGTTTATTTATTCTATAATTGGGAGTAGTGGTGGTGATGATAAATATGATGATGTTGATTGTTGGGGCAGGTCTTTTATTATTTATAAATTATTATAATATTATCAGAGTTTTCCAATTTAATAGAGTTATTATCGTTGACCGAGTTTTTATTGTCAATATGACAATGCATAATATAGAATATAAACTCTAGAACGATTTTGGGAGTTTCGGTTCCTTTTCCTTGGTATTATTATTATCAAAAACTAGTATAATTGGTTTCTTATGGGACGTACATACTTGATGATATTGTTGGGTGGATGCACTGGGGCACTAATCCAATTTAGTTTCTATTATGTCTATAGACACTAGACGTTTGGAAATCTGAACTTTCGGGGGATGATCCATCATTGTCGATTTCGATATTAGTAAAATTTACAGTACCTATGATTATTAGCGTTTACTATTTGCATATTATCTGTGTAATTAGCAGTTAAATTTTTTGTACGAGATAGACGTATGACCAACAAATTTACATGCAAAGCAAGTGATTTTATCATCTGTAAAAAATATTCTTAATTGGGGTTTTTGTAAGTAATTAACAATGACCCCGGAAGTTTGGTCATATTATCAAGTTTTAGAAACAATTGTCGGTGGAAGCTTAATATATGGTCGGATACCTTGTCGCACTTACTCTAACTACAAAATAGTTGATTGGCGAAAAGGAAATTATATATATATATATATATATTGATATATCTTTGAGTGTATTTAGTTTTAGTATTATTTTATTCGTTATAGACAGACTGGTGTTGGTCCCGGTTAAGTTAGGTTAGGAAAATTAGGTTATATGAGATTTCTTATGTTTCTTCCATTAGAGAGTTAACTAAAAATTTACTTGTAGAAATATGAAAATCTATTGTTAGACATTCTTGATACAAAGTTGGTATTGAAGCAAAGTTTAATTTTGGTTTTGGATTATTTGTTTGATGTATAATTGTATGTATAGGTATATTGTGAAATTTATTTTTTACGTATGTTTGTATATTGTATTAAATTGAGAAAAAAAATCGTTAGGAGTGTTATTGACATTTGTTGTAATTATTGATATCCATCATTATTAATATCATTGGTAATTGTTTTATTGAATGTAAAACTTTTTGAGACCGATTTTGTCGGAGTTTGCAACGGACTGTGAATAGTGAATTACCGGAAATAGATTACTGTTTGTAATTTGTATTATTTTGTAATGCAATTAAAACACAGGTTCTTTTGATACTTTTATAGTTTTATTAGTTAAGTTAGTAGGTCTATTGTCTATATTAAGAAACATTTGAGAAGGGGTGAGTTGCTTTTGTTAATCAATAATTTTTATAATATAAACTTATTAGTTATTAGTTTATTACCTTATACTGTAATCGCTGTTACTGTTATTAAACAAAATAATGTTATAAGGAGCTGTAGAAAAACGCATTCACAATGTGCTGAAAAAAACACAAATTTCACTATTAGGAGTCAAAAACTGAAATACGTTAGTATGTAGGTACTGTATCTGTATGTCTGTATAATACGCACGCACAATATTACATAATCACATTTTTCTAAAAACACTATTTATTTTTATTTACTCTTAGAATTCAATGGTGGAGTGAAGAAAATAGTATAAATGGTTTAATGATTGAAACTAAAATACATAGGTACCGATTCTGTATAAGTATCTATATTTTGTACATAATTGTTATTGTAGTAAATACGAAACATAATATGTAAGTACTTACCAAAGAGTTAAATAAGAAATTAGCAAACAAAATAAAAAATTACTTTTTAGAATTTATAGACTAGATATACTTACATACAGTGGGGCACTGGGCACAAACTCTACATGAAAGATGTAGCAATATAATTTTTAAGGCCCACCCACCACCTAAATTTCATCATACATTCATACCCAAAACAAAATCTAAAATTTTTCACAAAAGACACTGAAAAAGTTTCACCAAATTTTAGATTCTGAGCGAAGCGAAAAGTGTATTGATTTTACAATGATGTGTGTCTTTTTTTATATCTTTTTTTTAAGCCATTTTTAAAATATCTCAAAAAAATTGAGCCTATGCGATAGGGGAATAGCTATCAAAAATATAGCATTTTTCACGAAAACTGAAATTTTGAAGAAATTAATTTTAATAGTTTCCGTTTCCGATAACTCAGGGCTCAGAAAATATTGTACTTAGAGACTTGAAAATTGTATTAGGTATTTGGGTATACAAATAGGTAGTTTGTACTAATGTACTTATTTACTATTATACATACGCGATTAAATTTTGGAACCTTTACATTAATTTTTCTACAAAATTTAAACTTTATACGACAATATTTTATTTATAGTCTCAAATATAAAACTTTTTTCATTCATTCATACAAATTGATTTGATATATTTAAAAATTAATATTGTGTTTTGGCTGTATGCTACTCGTATAATTTAATCTTATTTTTCGTTCCTAAAATGTAATATTAGTTTTATAATCATCACTACGGAAACAAACAAATTTCGTCTTTAAATAAAATAAGAATCATATAATACATTTGTACGTCCGATGGCGCAATGGGAAAAAAATATGTTTCCTCTAAATTAACTCAGCGACACGAAATCCTTCAAAGCCAATTGCAGTAAAAGGAGATTATTATCACTAGAGAGTTACATTAGAGCATCATATTTTTTTTTTATATAGATTATCTATCGTCAATAAACGTTCACTAAATAATGAGTATTTAGGCTGTTAAAAAATAAATTAATCAACTTTATTCTACAGGTAAATTAAAGCTGTGTACTACGTGGTTCAATACCCGCTAGATGACATAATTTTTGCACTTTTTTATAATATTATTTTTGTCAATTTGTTTTCCAATTGTCATTTTAGATTCTGAGCGAAGCGAAGAATGTACCTATTGGTTATACAAAGATACGTTTCTTTTTTTTCTTTTATGTAACTAGACACTTTTTCTACCCGAAATAATGCTTCGATTTTCACGCAAAATAAAAATATAAGTACCACATACATTTATCCCTCCACTCCTCCAGGCTCCAGTTCCCTAACCTATTATTGTTATAATGATGTGCAAAACAATGTATTTTTTTTTTATTATTACTCATTATAAATCTTTATAAATTTCGTAAATAATAATTACATACATATATAATTATTGCCCACCCATCCCTTTTAATCTAAAGGTATATCAGTTGCTACACCCAGAATCCCTGATATATATGGATGGGTGTCACTGCTTACCTACAACTTTTAACATTATGTTGTATATTGTCGGAATCAAAATGTGTATATGCGTATTGCCTATTGTACCATCACCATGTACCTATTCTATAGTGGCATGGCTCGAAGACAAACCAAATATTTAGGTGGAACACTGGGAACTGGGACAAACGTAATTTTAGGAGAAACATTAGAAAAAAACAATATTAGGCCTATCTTTAATTTAATTTAATTTATTAATATTAAACACAATGTTTAATATTTATATTTATTGTTTAATAATAATTTAAAATTTAAATTTAATTTAATCTTTTAAAGATCTCAAACTTAAATAAGTTACTAATTAAATTAATTAATTCTTAATTACAAAAATAAAACTTTTTATCTTACTTTTAATTAATATAAAAACAAACTTCTTTTTTATTAGGTATCCACATGAGATATGAAATGAAATGAATTGTTAGTAAATACTTTTTATTTCATTATAATCAGCGACAATATAAAATATCTGTCTCAGTATAATAAGAGTAATATTGATCAAAGAAATAAACCAATAAAATGTTATCAAAATTGTCAATTAATAGCGAAATCATTTTCAATTATCTTTATGGGAAAATTCTATGACTTGACTAAAAATAGATTAAAATAAAAAAGTGACTCTATAATCAAATGATAAATACACCATTATTTTTGTCGTCAACGTATCGATAGTTATTAGCCATAAGATTTTTTAAGGATGTAACGATTAGGTATAGGTTTATAGGAAGATAGGTCTCCTTCTTAACCCACCGTAATTATCGGGGCCGTCTAGTAGAAAAATAACTAATAAGACTATATCTACTAGTTACGTCATTTCTTATTCTGCAAATGTGTTTAAAGTGGAATACAAGAATTTAAATGGATTTTATTATTTTTATTGGCATTTGGCACTTGTTATTTCGATGTAAATATCGCAAATTGCGTCTGACAAAAAGAAAGAAAATGTATATTTACATAAAAACCCTGAAGGGCTTTGAATTCGAGCTTGAAAGTTGAATTATGATACAATTTGTTCCCACAAAAATACAAATCGTGCACGAGTGTAGTAATTTAAATAATTTCAAATATTATTCAGTAGAGGTTAAAAGTTGCTTTCCTTACGTTTTGTGTTTTGTTTTTAGAGCAGATGAGCGTTGTAAGACACTAGGACAACGGTAAAACAAATAATATTCTACAATCAAATATGTATAAATATGAAAAATGACGCATAAATATAAAACTATATTCGGTTTACCTAACAGAATACAAGAGACAATAAATTATATATTTCTGTGGGAATAAAAGTGTTTTACAATATAGAATAGATGATAATTATGAAT
Organism: Tetraneura akinire; assembly: GCA_021307375.1. NCBI lineage: Eukaryota > Metazoa > Arthropoda > Insecta > Hemiptera > Aphididae > Tetraneura > Tetraneura akinire. Next base: position 3,687,460 of record JAIUCT010000022.1, on the reverse strand, counting down.
AATAATATGATTAACGATTTTATTAGGTTTAGTTTAACATTAGTCTGAATTGACATTATAGTATTTGTGATACAAATTAAATTGTGGTAAGTATTGCTCTTATATTAATACCGAACATAAATTTACAATAAAATAATATATACTCATATGTCATATATAAGTATATATAAGTTACTTTTAAAGATTTTTTTAAAAACAACTGTAATATGAACTCTTAAACTTAAATCATTATTTTTATATAATATAATAATCGTATATCGTATAAATACTTTTGAATAAACTGATATTTAGACGTATGTACTTATATACTTTAAAAGCAACCACTTTTTAAAGATCATTTCACCTCAGTAACTCACCGCTATAAGTATGTGCAATGTTCATAATAGGTCTATTGCTAATCAAAAATTGATAATATGTAATAATAATAACTAATAACATTGGACTATTTTTTGAATTAGAATTCTTCAATTTTTTTTCTTTTTTTATAGAAAAACCTATTTTCATTACGTTCATTTAATTTTTACAAGATTATATATTTATACATATACGATATACATATATAAATTATGTATATTATGTTAAGTGAAAGATTTAAATCAGTGTATCTTGACATCTTGTCATTCACCAGAGAATATTAGTATTCTCCAATATGATCAGTGCAATGATTTTTGTATAATAATTAATCGCTCATACACTATAATAGTGACTATAGTGATTGTCAACATTTTTAAAACGTGGTTAGTGGATGTTTAAAGATAAAAATATACAATATTATAATATTATGTACTACTTTTAATATAACGCGGCCATTTATTTATAAATAATATAATTTATTATTATATTTATAATGTATAATATAATTTAAAAACAGAGGAAAGGATTCAGGTTTAGAAGGGATACAAGTGTAAAGAGGATAGTGTTGAATCTTGAATTTTGATAAAAATTAGAATACAATGATTTTCATAATTTTTTTGGTCGTTTTTCCTATCGTATAAGGTCAATTTTGAAAAATTCAAAAAATATGACTTAAATAAAGTACTTTCCAACTAGAAACATACCTATGTTGATTGTAAAAACTAGAGCATTATTTTGGGTAGAAAAAGTGTTTTAAGACATAAAAACATAAAAAAAACAAAGAAAACACACATCATTGTGGAACCAATAGATTTTTCGCTTCGATAAAAATCTAAAAATCTACTAATTTATTAATCATATTTATATTTATTATTTAATTCCTTTTTATTCATTTATATAGGTTTTATAATTATCAATATTAAATAATCATATTTTGAGTATTTTGATTCACCAGTAAATGTTCAAAATATTCAAAAATACAATTTTTTGGACAATTACAAATTAGCATTCACGGTAATTGTTTTAAACAAAATAATGATAATTAGATGTAGTTTAATTAGATGATTAAGAAATTATACTTTTTTTTCAATCGTATATTAATATATTTGTATACTTTATTAAATATATAAACAATATAACTATATAAGTTGTAATAGTTATTAGTTATATCTTTTATGTTTTATCTGATGTCTAAAATGTCTAAATGTGATAAAACCACATAAATTTAATAATTAAATGATGTAAATATATAAAGATCAGTAATATGAAATTTGAATCAATTATTACATAATTTATAATGCGATATGATTATATTTTATTTTATGTATTAATAATGATTATAATATAATTATAAGCTAAATACAGGTATTAAATGTTGTAACAAATTTATTTAAATAATTTTAAGCAGGTTTAAATTAAATAATTTTACTAAGTTCAAAATTTTTTAAATATAAACTTCAAAACAAACCTACACGATTTTAGGTTTGTTGTAAATCAAAAAATATATATTTTATATACTTGAAAATTTAATAGAAATATAGAATATTATACGAGTACGAGTACCTACCTACCTATATATATTAGTAGGTACCTATGTAGGTATTTTTAATGTATGCAATCTACAGTTTATGCTATTATGGAAGTGATAAATATTGTGTAGTCTACATAACCATTATCATTGAATATTTAGGTAATATTATTTATGCTTAAATAAAAAAAAAATATCAATAATATATCATTTTTCACCTTTAAATAATATATGAACTTGAAAAAAAATGTCATTTTCAAAATGTTACAATTTGTTTCAATGTGTATTATGTATGTATATACCTATTGAATAAAATGATGAATAATTTATGAAATCATGATAGGCATTTGATTGATTATATTTTGAATATAATAAAAAAACGACTGTTTCCTGTTTTTGTTCAAAATGGACATTTATAATGCAATACATATTTATTTTAGATAATTTATAAAATTTTAAACTAATGAATCTGATATTAAATTTGTTTATTAGCAATTATTACCATATAAATTTAGAAAACAATTATCAATTACATTTTTAAATAATTTATAAAATTAGTAAATATTATTATTTAATAATTAAATTATGAATTTAAGATTTTATATACATAAATTATTATCATCTAAAATTATTTAGAAAAATATTACAATTAAATGATTTATATTGTAATTAATTTCATACAATTATAATAATATATTCGCTTTAAATGTAAAACGGTGTATTTTTTATAATTATATTTTAATTTAATAAATTAAGATTAAATTACATAAAATATATAAATAACTGAAGAATAATTTAATTATTTCCATTGTATTGTTTTTTAGGGAAATAAAAATTTGCAAATGTATAATAAATCAATATTTCAAATCTAAATCTTTATATAAGAACTATACAAATATTTATGCATAAGTTTTGCATAAGTTTTGCATAATCTCTTAATTTGTAATCATTTTGCTTCGATGTGATAAAATAATATTTATGTATTCAAATTTATACGATATGCAAGTTTCATATTACAGCTAGAAGTATAACTGGAATTTTCCACATTTTGTTGTTTTAATTTATAAACAATTCTATTTTACATGTAAAAATAAATATTAATAATATTTTCAAGTGAACAAAAAATATATTATATATTTTATACGTAATCTCTAAAAATGTTTTGATTTTAAATATTTTTACTATAACAAAATACTTCAGTATACTTACTTTTTAAATTAAAAATATGTTCTTATAACGTTATATGCATAATATCATATAACTTTTTTTATATTATATGTCAGTGTCATACGTATATATATATATAAACGAAGAGAGAGAGTGAGAGAGAGAGAGGAGAGAAAAGAAAGATACTTTGTACAACAAACGTATAAAGTATAAATTAAATACAAAAGTTTTTGAAAATATTTATGTAGAAGGTACGATATGTTTTGGCTTTATGTGTAGTTGAAGATTTGATAATATACGTTTTATTTAAGAACTTGGAATGATTTTATTATTATGACTGAAAGGCATTTGTTAATCCAAAAATATATTAACAAACTTTCTTTCGTGATACATTTATAGTGTCTATAATGATTATAATGGTTTTATTTACTTAATGTAATATACATTATATAAGTATTAAAGTATTACCTACGTATAAAAGTAAATCTTTAAGGTGTATTTAAATTCAATTAAATAATCATAAATATTTAATATATTATATTATAATATGTGTATGGTAAATCGATAAAATGAAATAAAAATACTATATTATATTGAATAGAATCGAAATTATATTAAGTCACTTAGCCAAATATATTATTTATATTTGACATGATATCATGTATATACCTATACAAAATGTGCTATGTGCCACAAAGAATTTTTTCAGTATAATATTTCTTTGAAGCTTGAACTTTGAATAAAAAGGTTTTAAAATATTTTTAATAATTAATATTATTAAAAATGCGCAAGTGCCCATATTAGGTATGTTGATAGAAATAAAAAAAAATCTAAAATATACGTAGGTATAGGTATATAAATACGTATCTATCAAAAAACATATTTTTTTTTTATATTATTTTTTTATTATTGTTTAAAGATGAATTTTTTTTTTTGAAATTGTATTAATTTGTTAATTTACTATTTTATATTATCAAGAGTGTAATTAATTGAGGAATCAACATAATTTGGTTAAAAAAGAAAAAATACAAGTTTTTATAATGATATAACATATTGTATCTTTATATTTACTTTAATAACACGCTTATCTTGTTCTAGCGAATATATTAGCAATATCACACGTTATGGGTTGACAATGGTTCATGACGCTTGGTTTAGGTCAGTTGCAGTCAGTATTAGTCAGTTTTTGGTGTGATAAAATTGCGTCTATTTTTCTCTAGAAACCGCCATCGTGTACAAAAAGCTTGTGACTACCTAAAGAACGAAAATATTATCCTTATGAGTACCAAAATGTGCTAGATAATGCCATCATGGTGAACATAATACGAGAATAATACATATTAGTATAAAATTATGGCGATTATAATGTAATTATTAACAAATAAAAATAATTTTGATGAAATTTAGATATTTATTTATCAAAATATTTATATAAATATTTGATATTATTATCTTTTATTATTAATTAACAATTTGTATTCATCTTGGAAGTTGGAGATATTATACAGTTTACAATATAAATAATTTTTCCAATCTTCATTACATTTATAATTTCATTTTTTATCATATTATAGGTTTGGTATCACGTAAAGACAATTTTTCAGTGTAGGTACATAATTATAATACCTACTCTTACTTTATTATTTTTATTATTATAAAAATAAAATACATAGATAAATATTATTTTCATAAATTGTAATCTCCTATAACATAGGTATACATACCTAATATATATATATTGTGTTATTATTGCTATATTGTGTTTATACTTTATAAACAAGGTGGTTTTATACTTAAAAGGTTAGAAATATTTAATAACTATCTAATCCATATACTATTATATAGCTTTATTAATCTGTCTCAAACATATCAATTAAAGCGAAAGAATTGAATGAGACAGTAAATATAACTCAATTAAACACTTATACTACCAAGAGTTTTATAGAAAATAATATAAGATATCCAGGTGAAAATCCCATAAGAAAATAAGGAATGCTTTAGAATGGATAAACACTCATAATTGTATGCATTTAAAATAGTTTAATGATATCACAATTGTAGTACCTATTATATGCATTTGTAGGATGCTTGGTATAAATGTACATATTTCATTTAATCAATATACAGATTAATACGAGATATTTTTAAATAATTTTATTTTACAAGAAATAATCAATTTATATTAATCTTATAAAATTAAAATTAATAAATAATAAAATTTGTAATTTTGCAACAATAATACTGAATTCTTTATATAAAATTAAATTTGAAAGTAATTCAAACATTTTCACATGAAACTAAATATTTCTGAAGGAAAAAGCAATTATACATCTACATAAATAAATAATAATATAATACATATAAAGTACCTCAAAAAGTTGTTCGTAATATATTAATTAATATAACATTGGGAAGTGGTAATTATTATTTTATATACAAATTCAAATTTAAAGAATCATTTCTGTTTTTTGTAGGTTTATAATGAAAAGGTTATCACTTTATCAATGATTTTTAATATTTTACTCTTCAAAAATTAATATTTCATTATATTATTAATAAAGACAATTATGAAATTGAATTGATTATAAATATATTAAATGTAATCTATATTGAAAAATAGACATTTATAATTTCGAACAACTTCAAAATACCAAATATCAAGCGCGTACCCAACAATTTTATAAGAGAGATTTATATTTTATTAAATATTATTTATAATTAAATATATTACAAATGAAAAAAATAAATGTTAGTTTTTATAGTGTTAATAATGTATTAATGTTATAATATTATTATATTAGTATTCATACATCATACTTTATATAAAATTCCAATGGGTGGGGTTCTGTACCTGAAAATCCTCCCTTGGGGACGCCCCTGCCAAATATAAAGTAATTTTAAGTCAATGTTAAGGTAATATGTATTTATTTAGTTGTTCATTGCTTATTTGATTTTATCAATTTAAGCAAATATACAAAATTTCACTTTAAGTAGGTAATTATTTATAAAAAAGTATTTATTTATTTGTAGATAGGTATATCATAAATCATAATTGTTCATAATTGATTTTAATGATTATTTATTAAAATTGCTACAATAATAAAATATTGAGGTTGTTACTGTAAGTAATATTTATATGGAATAGAATTAAAGTAGAAATATTGAAAATATCTTTAAATTAATGGCCATTAGGTTCATAGGCCATAGAACAAATTGGAAATGAATATATTTTTATTATTCACAACACGTCTGACTGGATATGATCTAATTTAGTCGAAGCATCCGAAATATGTCTATTGAGAGACTTTGTTCACACAAGTGAAGACTCCAAATCGCCATCTTTAAGGGTGTTTACCGAAATAATATTACTCACGGACATCAAAAATATTAGTTGAAATAAAAATATGTTTGATTAAAACGTTACCAATTATAATAAATTGAACTTATATATCATATTATAATATTTACTTTTAGATACCTATATTAAAATACCATAATGTAAAAAAAAAAGACTGAAAGAAATATTTTAATTTTTCATTGTCATGGACCGGTGAATTAGATTATGACCGTAAATGTATAATATTAGGAGAGTAAAAATGAAAAAAATGAAGTTATACGAGGTATAGTTAAATTAACTACCTGTAATATAGTGATTTTAGTTAAAAGGTAATATTTTATAAAAATATTTCTCATCTATTTGAATTTTGTCTAAATTTTTTTAATTCAACTAAAATAATTTGTATATATTTCTATTTTTAATGTACAAAATTATATTATTTTATTTATAATTATAATATTTCTATACGCATAAATTAAAATATGTCACTATTAGGGACACACTGATAATTGTTTTGGATTCGTGAATAAATATAATTATTAGCTGATACATGAATAAAACATTTAATTAAAACGATAGTTCTATAAACTAAGTGTGAAGTTAAGATTTCATATATTTTACAGTTATACTCGTATATATTAGTTATGACTAATGACTAAGTGCGAAATTTAAATTATTTGTGTGTAGATTTCTGATTTAATCCCATTCAATTACATACAATTTTATTACAAGTGTAATATGAATAAATGTTTCTTCTTTTAAAGTATCATTAAATAGAAATATATATTTTTTAATTTATATGGAAGGAGGTAATTTTTTTTATCTTGTTATACACGTTTTATTGGTGAATAATTATAATTTATAATATACTTGACCTTTTTTTACATTTATTTGAATGACTATATAATATTATTAATTATTGTATCGTTTAATTATTGATTAATGATTACTTAAGAAGATAAACCAAACGAAAATAGTCATTCAACACACTAATAATTGAATAAAATAAAGACTTATTCTTTTTCGAATTTCTATTTAATTTATCAGTGTGAATGGTGGATATATAAGTTGAGGATGGATGAAAATATCTTATTAAAATACAATACGAATATTATTGAAAGGATAGATAAATTTATTATCATATACTTACCTAATTCATTATTCATACTGTTATTATTATTAGCATATGACTCTGGCAGAAAAAAAAGATAGATAAATTTATTGTTATACACTTAATTCACACTGTTAATTGATTAAATATTATGTCTTTATTTTTATTATTATTAAATGTTTCTATAGAGGTACACAATAAATTTTATGATTCTTAAATAGACAAATCAATGCACTTTAATATGTATAAGTAATAACAATAAGTATAAGATATATAATGTCCTATTTAAATACGATTTATGATGATTTTTTTTATTGTTATAATTTGTATTCGTTTTTCGAATGTAATGATTTATTTTTTGTATTAAAAATATTATAGATTTTATTCTTACTTAATAAAACATAAATTCAGTATTCAGTTACGTAGGTATATAATTAAAATTTTCAATTAAAATTTAAGATCTTTATCTAGGTAGGTATTATTAAAAGTAGCGTGACTTATTTATTTTCTCCTTAATATAAAGAATAAATTATAAAGAAAATATTATTTGAAAAATATATGATAATACAATATGAGTAAGAGATGAGTAGGTAAATTAGTAAGTACAAATCCATTCAAGTGTTAATTAAACACATAATTTATGAATTAATGAGGCTTTTAAAAAGGCTAAAATATTTTCATGAAAGCGTTCATTGAAAATTGAACGTCTCTTTATTTTAAATATATTTTTTTATGAATAACTATTAGGTAATTATAATATATCTAATGGATTATTATGAAATTAAATACACATTTTAACCTTAAAACTATATTAGGTCAATTTTAATACTTAAGTTTGAATTTAAAATCATTTTAACGTACATTAAAAATGTATATAACAATTTAAATATTACATTTAGTTTAGTAAAATATAAAAAAATGTATACTATTGCGGTTTGTTAAAATACATTGTATATTATAATATATATTTACATATATACCTATAACCTATATATATATAATTGGTATATTCGTATTATACTATTATTTAACAGTGGCTAAGTAATGAACTTAATGAGTTTTTTTTTTTATAAAACAATGACGTACCTATATTTGTTTATTTATACTTGTTTTATGGAGATAAATTTTAGATTTCTGGTAAACGATAAAAAAATAACTTACAGTTTACACGTTACAAAATGTTATTTATGGTAGGTAATTAATAATTAATTTTAAATTTTAAATTAGTAATTAATTATTCCTAAATTACACATAAATATACATTTTATAATGTACTTCTTAAAAGTCGATAATATATTTTTACAAGTTTATGATTTAATATTTATTTATTTTATGCTATGAGAATGAGATATAATAAATAAAATTATTAATCATTTATGCGTACCTACTTGCTACCTACCTATATATTATTAAATTCTGACGTTTCCTATCGATATATTTACACCGTATAATAGATACGAGTAGGAATACTAATATAATATATGTATTATACTCGTATTATAATAATATATTGATTTAATTAAATAAACTCCAAAAAAATATCACGGCCGAATGATTGGAACGCAACGAAGTAACATAGCGAGAGAGATTGTCAGATGTGACAATTTATAAATTTAGAAAAATATTTATTTATTTTTTCCGTACGCCATATATCTATGCAATATGTTACTACCTACGCGCTCGGATTCGCAATCATAAATATTAATTATTTAATATTGTATTCGAAATTCGAACACGTTTCAATGGATACATCATATTCCATGATATTATCGTTGTTATATTATTTTAAACATTCAAAATTGAAATGCCTCGACCACGGTTCGGAGTATCCGATCAATTGCGTTCGCGGTTATAAAACTGCGGTTTCGGCGTTCGGAATGTTCCGTCATCATCATACAACACTATAATAGTAACTATACTGATAAAATTAAATACCTTTGAAACGTCACAATAATGATATTATTATAATATTAATATTATCATTATCGCGTGAAATGAAGGGTGATTCGTGTATCGGCGTATTGTGTTTAGAACGTGTTAAACGTAAGTAATAAATAATAAATAATATCGATATATTATTGTCTTATAATATATAATATAAAGACTTATACAAATTCGTATGCGGGACGCAGATGGATCAGTATTTTTCGACGACGATCGCCGCCGCTTGTAACGGGTAAGTCGTGTACACAATAATATTATTAGATAGGTATAATATCATATTATTTTATATTTAATTTATTAACGCGCTGGGCTGTAAATTTTATATTATATTATTTATATTATAATATATATTATATACTCAAGGAAAAGCGAAAACTCGATAACTCATTTTTCATCCCGCAGCTTATAAATACTCGTATTATTGCGGCGCCGTATAATAATATAATACATACTAACGCGATCGTTT